>CM076569.1:436446332-436602104 GCA_034641835.2 Pinus albicaulis
CTATATGATGTCAATGTAAATTTCTCACAAGTAAATTTGTCAATGTAAATTTCTCAAGTTCTACAAGTTTTATAGGCAGAGTCTGTAAAGGGCCAGGTAGCCTCTGAATCTCATCTTTTATGGAAGGTGACATATCTAGTAAATTCCCCTACAGTCAATCTCTGGAATAGATCTAAATAGAAGTTCTTCATTTTAATATCCATAAAACACAACCACTTTAAGGTAAACTGTTTACACGCACGTCATTTCTCGCACAAACTAAAGGCTTCCTCCCATTAATTTTAGATGTGAATTATACCATAAAATTTTCAAGTCAAACTTTAAGATAAACCATGCACATGTCATTTGCAATAAATGTCAATTTAATATCTAAATTCACATATGTTTAATGGTTTCATTGTTTCACTTCCGATATTATGTTGCTTACCTTGATGAACAGGTGGAACTCTGTTGGGAGGCCTCTCTGTTTTTTGACTCTTTGCTCATACTGTCAAATGTCGTTATATGTTATATGGGCTATACTGTATAGTTATTAGACTACATATATTCATATAGAACTTGCAAATAGTATGATGGAAACCAAACATAATAATTTATTAGGACATCACAACTTGCTAATCAGTTATTAGACTACATATCTTCATATAGAACTTGCAAATAGCATGATGGAAATGTGAACTAATTATTTATTAGACTACATATCTTCATATAGAACTTGCAAATAACATGATGGAAATGTGAACTTGCAAATAGTATGATGGAAATGTGGATCTCAAAGAAAATTCATGATTAATGATTCTAGAAACCAAACATAATAATGTATTAGGACATGCTCCTTTAACTTGAAAATAGTACATGGTTGAAATGTGGATCTCATGACTCTTCATGATTAATGCTTCTAGAAAACAAACATAATTTAATGTATTAGGACATGCTCCTTTAGGCTTGGTGGAATTACCTTTGCTTTCATGATTAATGCTTCTAGAAACCAAACATAATTTAATGTATTAGGACATGCTCCTTTAGGCTTGGTGGAATTACCTTTTCTTTTTATTTCTCTCTTACACACAGACATATATATATTAAGAGATAATCCCATTTTCTTTTTTATTCATAGATCAAATGTCATTTAAATACAAGATTTATCATCATGTACAATGATTCATTCCATATTATTCATAATTTTTTTCATTAAAAAATGAACCCTTTAAATGATGAACCTAGTTAATGCTTATTCTTCATGAAGAAGACTACTTGATCTTTCAATTTGAATTTGATGATGGTCAGGTTTGTTATCTTTCTTGACTACTTAAAATTATTGACACAATCATATGCTTCGTGTTACTATTTTTATTCCTTACTTATATTGCATTCTCCCCCTTCTTATTGTGTACTCTCCCACATAGATATTGCGCTCAATTTTGATGGTCCTTTGTTATATTTCTTGACTACTTCAAATTATCAAATCATTGACACAATCATGTAGATATTGCACTCAATTTTGATCCAGTCCTTTGTTATCTTTCTTTACTTCAAATTATTGACACTTGACTGAATATAGATATTGAATATAGATATTGCACTCAATTTTGATGGTCCTTTGTTATCTTTCTTGACTACTTCAAATTATTGACACAATCATATGCTTTTTGTTACTCTTTCTATTCCTTCCTTATATCTATTCTCCCCCTTGATATTTTGTACTCTCCCACATAGATAAATTGCACTCAATTTCATAGGCTCTTCTTTTGAAGTCAAATATATTGTATTATCCCCCTTAGATATAGTGTACTCTCACACATCGATATTGCACTCAATTTTGATGGTCCTTTGTTATCTTTCTTGACTACTTCAAATTATCAAATTATTGACACAATCATATAGATATTGCACACAATTTTGATGGTCCTTTGTTATCTTTATTTACTTCAAATTATTTACACTTGATCATATAGATATCATATAGATATTGCACTCAATTTTGATGGTCCCTTGTTATCTTTCTTGATTACTTTAAATTATTGACACTTGATCATACAGATATTGCACTCAATTTTGATGGTCCTTTGTTATATTTTTTTACTACTTCAAATTATTGACACAATCATATGCTTTTTGTTACTCTTTCTATTCCTTCCCACATAGATATTGCACTCAATTTCATAGGCTCTTCTTTTGAAGTCAAATATATTGTATTCTCCCCCTTAGATATTGTGTACTCTACCACATAGATATTGCGCTCAATTTCATAGGCTCTTTTTTTGAAGTCAAATAAGTGGCAATAATTTACAAGAACTATCCCTAATTTGTTTTTCACATGTTCAAATGGTTCTCTAACAAGATAATTTACAAGAAATATTCCTAATTTGTTTCTCACATATTCAAATTCTTCTCTAACAAGAGGCTTTGAAGGATCTACAACCTCCGGTTGAAGGATGAAGGGCAAGGACCTTCAAATTACAACCAAAGGTTGAAGGATCTACAACCAAAGGTTGAAGATCATTAAACCAAAGGTTTAATAATACAAACTTGAGTGATTCCACGGGTCCTATACACCCTTCACACGGTGAAATTGGGATAGGTCTAGTGTTTACTTCTACAATTTCTATAGGCAGAGTCTGTAAAGGGCCAGGTAGCCTTTGGATCTCATCTTTTATGAAAGGTGACATATCTAGTAAATGCCCCTACATTCAATCTCTGGAATGGATCTAAATATAAGTTCTTCATTTTAATATCCATAAAACACAACCACTTTAAGGTAAACTATGTACATGTGTCATTTCTCCCACAAACTAAAGGCTTCCTCTAATATCCATAAAACACAACCACTTTAAGGTAAACTGTGTACATGTGTCATTTCTCCCACAAACTAAAGGCTTCATCCCATTAATTTTAGATGTGAACTCTACCATAAAAATTTTAAGTCAAACTTTAAGATAAACAATGCACATGTCATTTATCTGATGATCTTGTGTCATTTTTCACATGCATTTGCAATAAATGTCGATTTAATATATATATTTTTACTGAATTTTTTTTTCAGGGATAAGAAAACCATTAAATATGGTTGAAAAATGGAAATTATGCATAGAAGTTTCTTGCTATCCCAATCCAGGGAAAGCAGTGATTACATATGTGCTTTCCAATATTGCGACTAGCAAAGTCATCCAAAGGAAAATGAATATACCAGAAAGAACAACAAACAACGAGACATATTATATTGGATTGATAGAAGTCTTGGGAACAACGATGAAGTATGGATCAAATGGAATTGTAGTTTTCACCAATTCTGAACTTGTGTGCAACCAGATGAATGGCGTGTGCCAGGTTAAAAAGGAGAGGCTAAAAGAACTGCATGGAATATCAAACAATACTGTTAGCCAATTTCAATTTTTTAGTATATGGCATTGTACAAATGTGAATAAGATGGCTGCTGATATATTGCGTGGGGCAATGCCAATTCATGATTCATCTATCAAAGATGAATTAGAATTATACAGAGAAATTCCAATGCAAGATTCATCTCTCAAAGATGAATTGGTTTTGAGATGCTCTTCTTCAAAAATTAAAGATTCATCTCTCAAAGATGAATTAGTGTTGAGACGATCCCCTTCAAATTTATTGATGGACATTGTAACATATCTTGGATATGTTTGTGTTGTGTACTTATAAATGCGTCTTTTTTAATGACCATATGTTTTTTTCAATTATATACCAAGTGTGCTCCCATCACACCATGTAAAGCGCAACTTGGTGAACTTCACATTTGCAACAAGTGGTGAACTTCACATTTTTATAAAATTAAAATGTCGGGACTTCAAGAAATTTTTGTTTAAATGGAGTTTCACGCTTCTTTTTTAATGACCATGTGTTTTTTTCAATTTTAAACCAAGTGTGCTCCCACCATGTAAAGCACAATTTGGTGAACTTATCATTTTTATAATTTCTTTTTTGCTTAAATTGAGTTTCACACATCAATTATTGCTTTGAAAGTTGTGTTCTACATAATTTGTGTACACTAAATTACAAATTGATTTTCTAAAATCTATTTTGTGTAAATGTCCACCAATAGAACATATATATCATGGAGGATGAACAACGAAGATCAACCGAATCCCATATGGGGGTTCAGGGATCGGGGGATGTTTACGATATTTAAATATAATATTAAATCTCCATACATGTGTGTACATATGGAATTGATTTTTTATTAATTTTGTGAGTTAAATTAGTTGTTAATAAGTTTCATTTTTTAATTTTTAGGAGCTAAGAGGAGAAGGGTCTCTACTCCATCCATGGAGCGTGCCCATGGTTCACCCAGTCATGGTATGGCTCATGCAATTTAATCAATGAATATGTATATGTATTTATATGTACACATGAATGTATTTTTCAATTGATTATAAATTCGTATTTGTTTATGAAGCTTATCTCTCGTCTCGAGAGGTTGGTGGTGGTTCAAATCCACTTAGAGGGCTATCAATGAGTGGTAGCAGGTTGCGTGAAGGGGGTGATATTTATTCCCCCGAAGGCTAATCAACGGCTGCTGATTCTCAGCAGGGTCATTTTGGGTCTAGTTCTCAACAAGGTCATTCTGGGTCTCAACAGTTTCATGTTGGATAACATGCTAAGCAACCACGTCAAGGTTTCCATCAATTTCAATATTTTTCTCATTAAATTTGTAGAACTTTTTTTACATGTGTTTTTTCTAATATACGAAATTTTATATATATTGATGCAAAGGCTGAAAATGTTCCAACTAGTGGTCAAAATAGACGTAGGGCAGACTGCTACATTCAAGAAGAAGGTTGTATACCCAACACAACTTATCCAGCCGACATTTCTGATATACCATGGGAAACAAACATGGCATAATGCACCTTACGAAGGTGTGAAAAACTTCATGCAAAATTGCAGAGAGATCTCGTGGCTTTGACTCTACCTGCTGAGATTCAACAAAGCCTTGAAATAGTTACACATTCATTGGGAAAAATTGTAAATGTGTACAGAACTCTTGGGCCAACGACTGATACATTTGTAGAAGTGATGAGAAAGAGAAAGGAAATAGTAATGGGTCCAGATAAATGGGAGGATGTAAAACAAAAAGTTACAAAAGATGTGGCGAAGTCAATGTTTAATTTCAAGGAAGGGCCAAAAAGAAAAATGCTGAAGGTGCAATATTTCAAGCACCCAAATATAGCTCTATTGTAGAGGTAAATCCCCTCTGCGGATAGAGGTGATCCCTACTAGCCCAGAACGGGTCTAGCAACAATAAAATCATGCTACAACACAAGCTCCTAATTGCAATAACCAAGGTGCGATACGAGGCTTACTTTGTGTCCAACTCTATTGTCGTTGTGGAGAGGATAATGCTCCTGATCCCTTGCTCCGGCAGGTCACAATTCTCCCACTTGGCACGATCGAACACCTACACACAAGAAACACGACGAACATACAAGCGTAAAACTAAATATTTGCAACTATGTGTCAGTTAGAGAGGACACAACTCATAATCGTAAAACATGAACAATACAAGTGGAGCTATAATCATAGTCTCTTATCATTAATGAAACAAAGGATGATACAACCTGGCTCTGACGTTGAAATCTTCCTTTGGCGGGTCATCAGCGGAATACATATCACAAAGCTTATCGGGAATGGGGACAAGCCTCTCTCTTTGGTCATCAATCTCCTTGCTATTGATTTGACACTATGAGGACAATTGCAACATTCCTTTGGCTATCAAGGCTCTTGGAGATTCTTGGAGACTAGCTTGCAAAGGGAAATGACAAGCTTATATAGATGGAGGAAGGGGAGTTGGGATCCCTACAATCATGGGATTGGCCCTATCCTCAAGTAAGCTTCCATGAGAGGTGGCAAACTACTCCCTCTACAAGGAAATTCGAAGCCAACCTCCCAACTCAAATTAGAGACTAGTTTAGGAATTGGTTGGGGTCAATCTTCCGCCATTTATTTTTAAAAAACACTCCTTATTAAGCCTAGCGCGGGCGCTGCTCTGAGATAGAGTGCCAATTGGTGCACCCTCTTTGGAGGATTTGCCCCCTTGGCGCGAGGGCTGAACTGTGTACCCGCGCCAATTCAAAAAGGGCTATTTTTAGGGTTTTTCACAAGGAGTTGTCTTCAGGGCAATGAAAGTACATGATCAGGGTAATTCTATGAAAGTGTTTTCAAGTTATGTCACTGCTCACAGGTCACAGAATGAGCCCTCCAATGTGCAGGATGGGGAATTGCAGGGACGGTGACAAATTACTATGTAATAGATGCCCCCTAAAGCATGAGGCCCGAAAGAGAAAGAGGGGTGAAATGCTTTACGAGAACGTGTCTAACTGAAAACAACACCGCCGGAAAACCTGCGTAGAGAAATACAACTGATATCTCAGATACATGATATATATGTGTGGTATGGGCGCAGCCATCCATAATAGAGATACAACTATCCAGATCCAAGGCATGGACGCAGCCATCCAGTAAGGACTGATAAATAGACTCAGGTATGGTCGCAACCATCCAATCAGTGAGTCATGTAACTAATCATAATAAACCAAAAATCGCAGCCTGGATTATAACAGACAGGAAACCAGGGTCTTGCACTCCATCTCAACCCGAACAAAGTACAAGTTCAAGCATGCGAATATGTGAGCTGAAGTTGAACATGCAAGAACATCGCCTGATTACCAGCCAATGATGAAAGCTGTTAGCAGACGCGAGAGGTACCACCATTAATGACAATGGTCCTCAAGGTACTATAGGTACAATCTACGGCATGTGAATCAATGAGCTGGCGTCGAATACCCATAGAATCACTCGATCAGATGCCAATGATGAAAACCTCACGTCGAACGCGAAGAACCTACCATTAAGGCATGCAGGCTCCAAGGTACCAGAAGGGAGTCTCTAGATAAACTTCCTAGATAATGAGCTGAAGTCAACAGGAAGTGACCTTGATCGAAGGTGGGCCATAGTGTTTCCCACATCATCGACACGAGACAGAGGAACATAATGTTTTTTGTGAATCACGATCAGACGAGAATCAGAGGAAGGTTGGTACTTGCAGAGGTCAACTTCTCTTGAACATATAAACGGCACGACAGTGGATTTGGCAGTATTTGACATCAAAAGATCAAAGGTCATGATGACGAGGCAACAAGTAGATGAGAGGTCAAAAGGGATCACCCAAACCCATGGAAGCAAGTGAAAAATGAGATGAGATGCCCCCAACCCGACACGAATGCAAACAAGTGCCATGTTCAAGAGCGACATACTACCAACACGAAAATGATTTGGTTCCATTTTCCCCACCATTTCTGGCGAGTACCTCTTTATTTTTACACAAGCTTGAAGAGGATACCATATGCTTGCTGTATAAGTCCATCCTAGTACATTTAACGAGCCCTAGGAAGGAGGAACTCGAATACCATCATTATGACTGAATCCAATGTCATCAGGGTCTAACGAGTCTGACAAAGGAAGAACTCAGCGTCTTTTCATGTTTAGAGAGTTTGAAAAGACAACAGAAAAGTAAAATCCAATGGTCCCTTTTCGTAAATAGTTCCTCAGACCCGAAAAGGTAGAAAAAAATATCTGAGAAAACCTCCTAGTCATGGTAGGCTAGGGTATTCCTTTTTCGTAAATAATCTATCCCAGCTCGAAAAAGGGGTAAACGTATACTGGTTAGATGTCGTTTCGTGTCCACTTTAACGAGATCGAAACGACAAGGGACTCGGCAATATTTTCATGTTTAGGGAGTTAGAAAAGAGCTGAAAGGTGACTCCTCTTGGAGGAACGAGTGGTATAAAGGGTAGCAACTGGTTCCGGTAATGGTGGAAATGCTCAGAACAAATAAAGGTCAAGAGGCTGGCTAACAAGACCACTCATCGCAGCGGTTCCTCAGGAATGGGTAAAACAACCAAGTGAAGGCATATGATCGGCCAAGCAGATAGTGACGATGGAGTGAGAAAACCAAGGTTCATCTGGCAAAAATAGGCTGATAAAATGGAAATCACAAGAGGTAAAATGGGAAAGGTTTCATTTTTACACAAGCTTGAAATCAGGAAACTCTGCTTGAGGTTGGTTTCATTTTTACACAATCTTGAAACAAAGATAAACTATGCTTGAAACCGGTTTCATTTTTACACAAGCTTGAAACGGAAACAAACTATGCTTGAAAAAGTAAGCATGCCCCCAGCATGGTGACTCAATTCGAGGTACATGCCCCCCAAGCTTCAATCCATGTGAAAGGCAGATGGAGTGAAGGTTCAAATCACGAGATCAAGAGAAAGACTCGACTGGGATTTTACGAGAACTTATCAAAGACTCGAATTGAACAGGAACGTGTTTCGTTATTTTAACGAGGTTGACACATTAAAAGAACTATCCTCAAGACACCTTGTTTCATGGTTTAAGGAGCTTGGCACAAGACAAGGAACTCTGCTCCGACAGACCTTGTTTCATTTTTTAAGGAGCTTGACACAAGACAAGGAACTCTACTCCAACAAGCTTGTTTCATTTTTTAGGGAGCTTGACACAGGAAAGGAACCATGCTCCGACTGTCTTGTTTCATTTTTTAAGGAGCTTGACACAAGAAAACGAACTGTGCTCCGACAGACCTGATCATAATGAACAAGAAGTCATTGCTTCCAAGAGTTCCACACCAAATGGGAGAAAAAATCCTGGAAGTCTGGACCCAATGCCCCCAGCACACGATGCACAACGGCATCATCACTGAGTACAGGCACGGGGTAGGTAGCCACATAGTTGACCTACGGTGGGGCAGATACAACGGGTGGATAAAAACCAGGAAGGGATGATGGTGGGCCAGCTGCCACATCAGGACCAAAGAACGAAAGTTGATCAATGGTCACGATCCGTCCTTCATGCGAAAAACAGACCACACGAAAAAGGGAGGAGACAAGCACCCCCATGGCATAGGTTTAATCGCGCCCCAAGAGCAGATTGAAATCCAAGGGACCTGGAACAACCATCACATCCATATGGACGGTTTTACCACCCAAAGTAACAAGTAACCTTGGAAGGATCCCTAATGGTTGACTAGTTCTTCTGTTAAATGTCAACATATTTTGCATAACAGGCGCAATCTGTGGCGAACCAAAAGCTTGCCAGGTAGTCGAGGATAAAATATTAACAGACGCGCCTTCATCTATAATGGTGCTGGGTATGACCAGACCAAAAGCCTGTACTGTGATCTCGAAAGGCACATAAGACGGAAGGCGGTATCCTGCAAATCGATTCCAATCAAAGGAAGCGACCAAACTACTCGGAGGGGCTACCATCGAACCGAGAAGGTATTCCCCTGGTGTTACGAAAGAAGGAGCATCCTCCACGACCTCCATCTCGAAGGTGGGAGGGGTATCCTCCGGGACCTCTATCACGGGAGGCGGAGGAGCAACTTCTTGAGGTATAGGGACCGGAGAATCTTTCTCCAAGTCCGAAGAATCTGAAGAAACAAAAAGAACTTGATGAGTGTGAGATCCACTCTCAACGGAAAAGACCTGGTGCACTGTAGACGGGGCCAGCTCAACCGATCCCACAACCAATGGTTGGTCGAGAACGGATTCTTGAATTTGAATTTCTGGGGGAGCGGGATCGACCAAGGATGACTCTTGACCAATCGTAGGATCAACTGGTGGAAGACTCAAAGAAAGATGTTTGTAACCAGCTGGAAGGCATCTTGTAGAAACAGTGGGGTTGTCCAACACTCGCTTGGCTTCATCCATATACGGACAAAGGTGAATGGCGTGGTGCCTTTCACACAACTTACAGGGATTGGTGATCTTACCCTGCTTCTTAGGAGCCTTATCAACACCAGTTGAAGATGTGCCCCCAACCTGACTCCCAGAAGCCAAAGGCAACAGCGGATGACCATTGGAACATGCTTTGAGCACCTTGGGAATGCCAAGGCATTCTCGAAGAAGATGGTCTCCTGTGCACAACATGCAGGGGAACTTGAATTTCCGTGGAGGGTTGGGAGTTTTATCAAGAGGAGACATTTCAGAAGCAGTAGCTGGAGCCTTAGCCTCTCTTTTATCAGACTTCTTCTTCTTTGTCTTCTTCTTCTTCTTCTTAGCCACCTGGTTTCTTGAATCCAGACTTTCACCAGGCGAAGTAGAAGAGGAGGACGCAGGAACAGGCGAAGAAGGGGAGAGGTCCACCTTAGAATCAACATGATGTTGTTCAGGTGGAGGAACTGATTGAACAGTAGCTGATAAATTTGGGACCACAGAGGTTTGAAAACAACCAAACAGGCAACCCAACAGTTAACCCAGGAAGGGACAACGTTGCCATATAAGGAGCACCAACATTTCCAAAAGGAGGAAAATGACCAAGATTCCCATCGGAGGGGATTCCTTGGTTGGTGAACTCTGGAAAAGTTGCCATCAACAACTCAAAACCGCACAAGGGCTAAAAACCAAGGCACACAATCAAATGGCCAACAAGCAAACTCTAAAAGGGCATGTGATCGCAGGTGATTTATTTTACCACATTGAAACTTAGAAAATTCATCGTTTCATGTTTTAAGAGTCGAGAAACGGATGAAAAGTGACTCTATCTCTTTCAGTTTTGAAACAAGCGTGAAAGGACAAGCGCTTGGTGATCTTTTCAAATTTAAGGAGTCCGATAAGATCAAAATGACTGCTCAGGAATGCTAGGCAAAGGGTGTACCAAATAAACGTGAACTGCAATATACACCTTGGTTTCAAAATGAAAAAGAAATCAACCAAGGACTTAACGTACGTGCAGGCAATCTCCCCGAACGCTGTGTCCGGTGTATCACGGGTATAGGGCGACAGACTTGGCTTCCTATGGATAAAGGTTAGAAACCTAGTGGGGTCTCCCTTTATATACTCGACGGTACGGGGAGCACAAGTCCGTACTAGTGCTGTCTAAAGCCAAGAGGCAAACGACAACTACTAGGTTTAAAGACGCGGGAACACGTCTCTAGCCTAGACCTCTAAATATTTCATTAATGTTTCAATGCTGCCTTAGTGTAAATTGAATGAATTTTAATGTTTATCTTCAATTATGTTTTAGTTTTCAGGCCCTAGCGAATGTAATGTCTCAAAATCTCCTCAATGCAGCTATATGATAAAAGAAATCTTTCAATTCGATGAATGCTATCTAGTTAAGGGAAGAGCTTCAAACAATGATGCAAAAAAAAACAACACTGAAAACGAAACTTTTTCCAAACTAGATGACTTTCACTATCCAAAAGTAATCGCAAACATTCAACGATGCGAATAATGCAATGTAATCTATGCAAAATCCTGTTTTTTTTTCTGAAAACTATGTAATTGTAATCTATGCACAATTTCCTTTTATTTTCAAATGATAAGAATGCACTCAATGCGTTTTTCGATGAAATGAGAATCTACTTAATGCATGTTTTTAATGAAAGAGAATGCAATCAAAGTGATTTCTAGTTTTCAATCATTAAACAATGTAATCTAAGTTCAATGATGAGTCTCAAAAAAAACTTTTCAATGCAATGTGATCTAATGCATTTTTAACGAAAAGAAAACTTTGATATGAAAACTAAATAAACACAAATCTTCTTAATGAAAGGATTAATGCAAAAGAGATGCAAAAAAACACTAAGAATGCAATCGTTGTTTCAAAACACTTTGTAACAAAATTTCTCAAAATGTGACAAAACACAAAGAGGACTTCCAAAGCATGAGATCAAAACAAGGCATTCATTCCCTTTTATATCAAACAATCATGGAGAGGAAATTTCAAACAATGAGCAATGTAATCTATGTTCATACAGGGAAAAGACCAGAAGGGAAAGACACACTGGTGAAGGATTTAGGGAAAAAAATCTCAATTTTCACACACCCTGAAATTGGCATGACTTTTGTAGGTGAAACTAGCGCCAACTGGCGTGACTTGCTCACTGACAACTAGCGCCAATGGCCAATTGGCGCGGGTTGCTAACTGACAACAAGCGCCAACGCCTGAAAATGAAAAAAAAAAAAATTTCTCCCAACCAAGACCAGACTCACCACTTCAAGCAGAATCTCCAAGACTCAAATGAACCATGTAGTCTAGGCTCAAAGCGAGACAAAGCGGAATTCGAATGAAGAAGAAGCCATTCACTCAAATAACGCAATAAAACAATAAACAACCACTAAACGAATGCAGAGGAGCAATCACAAGGTTGACTGAACAGATAGAAACCAAAAACTCCCAAGGGATGCTCGACACACAATAGCACCTAGATGCCCTAGGGATAGAATGTAAAATCGATAGAAACGGGAAAACAACCAAAGGATGAAGGTCACATTCAGTCAAACAAGGCTCCAGAACACTCAAGAAATCGAAAAAAAAAGACCAAACACCCAGATCAGTCTCAGAAGGCTCAAAACACAGTAAACCCTAGCACCTTACAAGAATGGCGTGACTGTAAGGCTGAAACTAGCACTAGAATGGAATTAGCGCGAGTAATACACTGACAACATGCGCTAGTGGGTGCGACTATCACACTGAAAATCGCACTAGCCGAGTTTACTAAGACAAAATAAAAATAAGCAATCCAAGAAGCAGACCAGTGATGTTGGAACTTAAATCAAAGGCCCAAGAGACGAAAAGAACCAGCCAAAAGAGCTGATCAAGCAAGCAAAGTCAAAAACGCCCGAAAGACAAGACAATACTCCAAGTATTCAGTTCATAAACTAGACTGGAGATTGACTGAAGCAGCATTGATCTACTTCGCTAATGCAAAGCAAGAGCGTTTCGAAGGCTATCTGGCTAACTTCAGGCTCCGTCTGTAGTTTATAAAGAAAACAACAAGCTAATGTCCCCAGTGGAGTCACCAATTTGTTGTAGAGGTAAATCCCCTCTACGGACAGAGGCGATCCCTACTAGCCCAGAACGGGTCTAGTAACAATCAAATCACACTACAATGCAAGCTCCTAATTGCAATAACTAAGGTGCGATACGAGGCCTAGTTTGTGTCCAACGCTATTGTCGTTGCGGAGAGGATAATGCTCTCGATCCCTTGCTCCGGCAGGTCACAATTCTCCCACTTGGCACGATCGAACACTTACACATAAGAAACACGACAAACATACAAGCGTAAAACTAAATATTTGCAACTATGTGTCAGTGAGAGAGGACACAACTCATAATCGTAAAACATGAACAATACAAGTGGAACTATAATCGTAGTCGCTTATCATTAATGAAACAAAGGATGATACAACCTGGCTCTGACACTGAAATCTTCCTTTGGTGGGTCGTCAGCAGAATACATCTCACAAAGCTTGTCAGGAATGGAGACAAGCCTCTCTCTTCGGTCATCAATCTCTTTGCTATTGATTTGACACTACGAGGACAATTGCAGCATTCCTTTGGCTATCAAGGCTCTTGGAGATTCTTGGAGACTAGCTTGCAAAGGGAAATGGCAAGCTTATATAGATGGAGGAAGGGGAGTTGGGATCCCTACAATGATGGGATTGGCCCTATCCTCAAGGAAGCTTCCATGAGAGGTGGCAAACTACTCCCTCTACATGGAAATTCGAAGCCAACCTCCCAACTCAAATTAGAGACCAGTTTAGGAATTGGTTGGGGTCAATCTTCCGCCATTTATTTTTTAAAAACACTCCTTATTAAGCCTAGCGCGGGTGTGGCTCTGAGACAGAGCGCCAATTGGTGTGCCCTCTTTGGAGGATTTGCCCCCTTGGCACGAGGGCTAAACTGTGTACCCGCGCCAATTCAAAAAGGGCTATTTTTAGGGTTTTTCACAAGGATTTGTCTTCAGGGCAATGAAAGTACATGATCAGGGGAATGCCATGAAAGTGTTTTCAAGTTATGTCACTGCTCACAGGTCATGGAATGAGCCCTCCAATGTGCGGGATGGGAATTGCAGGGACGGTGACAAATTACTGTGTAACAAGCTCGCTATTTGTATGATAGGCACCTTGCGGCCTATGGAAGGCTCCCATGGAACGACGAGGTTCCTGTTTATTTTGGACGAATGTTTTACGCAGAAATTTTTTTGGGTATGAAACCCAACTACAATGACCTTCCGTCAGAATTTTTTGGTCCGGGGAAAGGTCGATTATATGACCGTAAGGGCGCTAAGCGAGATGTGGAATTGCCTCGCCCTGAGCCGCCATTGGTGAGTCGACCTTTTCGGGTCAAAACTCTGTTGTCAGAGATGGATGCGACTTCTCAAATAAGTCGAGAAGCAAGGGATGTCATGATCGACAATGTTTTACAGTGGATTGGGTGGAGTCGATGTTTTTCTAAATCGACAAAGAGCACGTGAAAATGCACATGTCAATTTTGTGTATTGTACAGATGAAGAGATTGACAACATGAATTTTGAAGATCTCCGAATATATGCAAAAAATTGTCGCAATGGTTTGCAAGACCTAATTCTTCATGAGGAAGAGGGCACGGGAACGGTATGTTTTAATTACCTTAAGGTTTGAAATTATTTTAACATACATATACATCTGTACAATTTGTAATAAATACATGTGTATGTACATGTATACATTTATTTGTATGTACATTAATCTAACAAAAATGTATGATTATATGTTAAAACACCATTTGCAGTTCTCACACATGATGCATGACGAAAATGTTAATATCACATTCGGGACCTCTGGTTCAAACAATGCAGATGGGTTTGACCATCAAGATATGTTGGAAAATGTTAGTGTTTTTTAAGCGATATTTTAAAATAATAATTGTGCACACATGTACACGTATGTATATATAATGATAAAAAATTTTAACAGATACCGATTCCGTCCGATGTTTTTGGGATGATGATACCTTCTTCTTCCTTGGGAGATGTACCTTCTACTTCCTTAAGAGATGAGCCACAAGTATGGAGAATTTTTCACTTTTAAAATATATATATATATATATTCCACCTCAAAAAGTTCCATTAAAAATTGAGATATATATATATATATATTGAGTTATTTTAAATTTTTTGAATTTAGGTTCCTATAGAAGATTTATTTAATCCACAGACTCTAGCGACAGAGATAGGAACATCCACAACATTCGAACAAGTTGTCTTTAACTTTTTTTTAATATTATTGAAAATAAGTTTATATATGTACACGTGCATTTTCATTTGAAAGTTTTTAATATATATATATATATATATATATATATATATATATAACTGTACATGTATATTGTACAGTTTATTGTTTTAGATGTTCCTAGGGGGCAAAACTTGTTCATCAAATGGAGAGAGAACCTCATGAGGTATTGCATGATTTTTTTGTTATATTTTGTTTTTACATGAAGTTCTAGATATATATTCTCACTCATTTTTAAAATATCAAATTTTAATGTTCAAGTACATGTGCATTGTGTACAGGTTTCCCATGCTTCACATGATAGTGCGTGGATTGAGACCCTGATAGGAAAGACATTAGATCCATCTCTGTTTGATGGACATGATTTCAAGATTTAGATAGTCTTAAATTTTATTTTTTTATATATTATCTAGATGCACTGTCATATATATATATATATATATATATATATATATATATATATATATATATATATAACTTGATACAGTTTGATACTTGTGAGATCTACAATTTTTGGACATATTTTATTACATTGTTCATATAATTTGTTTTGTTTCAAAAAATTAATTTTTGGATGGTTTTAGTACTTTTGGCATGTGAATGTGAAGTAATGTTGTCATCTATAAATTAATGTTGTCATACGAACTACATTTGGCATGTTATGTAATAATGTGTTATAATTTGTTTTGTTTTTAAAATTTAAGTTTTGGATGGTTGTAGTACATTTGGCATGTGAAGTAATGTTGTGATCTATAATATTTTGTTAAATTAAAAGTTAAAAGTTTTGGATAGTTTCAATATACATTTGGCATGTGATATAATGTTAGATGTTTTTATTGGATAGTTGAACTATAATTGGCATGGCATGTGAAGTAATGTTATGTATGATGTAATCAAAAAGTTTTTAAAACTCAAGTTTTGGATGGTTTCAATATACATTTCGCATGTGATATTTAATGTTTTAAATGTTTAATTTTTTAATGTTGCACAATATATAATCAAAAAGTTTTTAAAACTTAAGTTTTGGATGGTTTCAATCTACTTTTGGCACATGTAGTATAATTTTAAATCTTTCTATTGGATAGTTGAACTATAATTGGCATGGCATGTGAAGTAATGTTGCACGATATATATAATCAAAAAGTTTTTAAAACTCATTTCTTGGATGCTTTCTATCTACATTTCGCATGTAATATTTAATATTTTAAATGTTTAATGTTTTAATGTTGCACGATATATAATAAAAAGGTTTTTAAAACTTAAGTTTTGGATGGTTTCAATCTACATTTGGCACATGTTGTATAATGTTAAATCTTTCTATTGGATAGTTGAACTATAATTTTCATGGCATGTGAAGTGATGTTGCACAATATATAATCAAAAAAATTTAAAACTTAAGTTTTGGACGATTTGTCTAGAGTTCGCATGTGATATTTAATGTTTTAATGTTGCACGATATATAATCAAAAAAAAAATTAAAACTTAAAAGTTTTGGATGGTTTCAATCTAAATTTGACACATGTGGTATATAATGATAAATGTTTCTATTGGATAGTTGTTATAATAGGCATGGAATGTGATAATGTTGCACAAATCCCTTTAATTTTGATTTAATGTTAATTTTTTTTAAAATGTAAATCCATTTAATTTTGATTTAATGTTAAGTGTTTTAAATTTTTTGATATAATGTTAAATGTTTTGATCTATGTTTTTGATGGTTTCAATCTACATTTGGCCTATGGATGACCCCATGCGTAGACAATGGATGGGTTGCAGAAGGGGAGGTGGGGGTAGGGATGGAGGGGGCAGGAGTGTTGGCTCTCACCCTCCTCTTTCCATCCATGACACAGGTATCCACCCTCCTCCAGCAAGAAATGATGCACATTTTCACTTCACGAGTGCTATGGTCAGACCGCGAATTACGGCGGCCATTTCCATCTCTTTTCAGGAGAATCCGCAAGATGAAGGTGATTCTAGTTCTAGGAAGTGGTGGAGAAAGTCCACCATCCCAGCCAATTAGCTCCAGGACACCAGAAAGTTGGTAGCTCTTCTAGTCAAATCCACCTCGACGAGCTCCAGTAGTGATGGCGCGAGGAGCGACAACTCCTCCCAGCACTCCAAGGGAGTAGATGATGATCCGGAGGACTACGGTTGTCCAATTGTGGAGGAGAATCCTCCTACACACATCGATAGCTAGCCTAATGTTAGGTCTTCTTTAGCTTTTTCCTGGTTATGGGAAGTCCCTTTTCTGTTTTTTTGATTCATACCCCCTCTGGTGTTGGCTAGTTAGGCAACCCAGGAGAGGGGTCTCGCTATGTATATTATGTTCATTACAGTTATATATATGTAAATCCTTTAATTTTTTATTTAATTTTAAATGTTAAATGTTTTGATATAATGTTAAATGTTTTGATCTAAGTTTTGGATGGTTTCAATCTACATTTGGCCAAGATGGAAGACTCCCATGTGAAGTATTGTTTTGATTAAATCAAAAAGAGTAAAGAAGTAGTTGTATATATGTCAATCCCTTTAATTTTGATTTAACTTTATTTAAATGTTAAATGTTTTGATCTAAGTTCTGGATGTTTTCAATCTACATTTGGCCTACATTTGGCCTAGATGGAAGATACTCCTATTTGAAGTATTTTTTTGATATATTCAAAAAGATTAAAGTAGTTATATGTAAAAAAAAATATATTTAAGTTACGTGATGTGAAAAAATTTAAGTTTTCTACCAATATACATTTGGCCTAGATGGAAGACTCCCATGTGAAGTATTTCTTTTGATTTAATCAAAAAGAGTAAAGAAGTGGTTATATGTAAATCCCCTTAATTTTTATTTAATGTTAAATGTTAAATGTTTTGATATAAGTTTTGGATGGTTTCAATATACATTTGGCTTAGATAGAAGACTCCTATGTGACTTGTAAATTGTTTTGATTTAATCAAAAAAAGTTTAAAACTCAAGTTTTGGATGGTTGAAGTACATTTGGAATCTTAAGATTACTTTTGATCTCTACATAGCCTTGTTTGAATGAAACAATTTCCAATAGGAATAACATAGCTTTTCAATGCAACTAACCATGTATCAATTGAACTCTAATTGGAAAAAAAGTTTAAATAAGTAGATATATGTACAAATTATCCCTTTAATTTTGATTGGAAATATAAGAAGTACATATATGTTTGTTGAATTTGGGTCAATGTCATTAATGCACTCAAATAGGTAGCCTTTTTTATTTATAATTTTGTAAATTGATGACATTCAGTTAATTTAATTCTAGAACATAGAACATATATCCAACCATTGGACATACAAATTTTGTACTAGATTTTCAATCAGGAATAGAGATATGGGTCAAATCCCACCAAAAGTCGGAGAAATGCTCTGAGTCTCTTTTCTGAAAGGAATATTCATACAAAAATATACTGTGGATGATTTATTTACATTGCACGGATACTTTTTACCAAAAAATCTCAGAAGAAATATTGGGCACATTAAGTTTGTGTAGATATCCAATACAATTTTTCATCAATGCACATAGAAAAACTAATTTTAGTTAAAATTTCATTCTAGAACATATATATTGAGTACATTTAAATCATTTTTCATCAATTCACATAGTAAAACTACTTTAACAATTAATTTCATTCTATAACATATATATCCAATATGTAAGTAACATTTTTCATCAATGCACATTGAACATATCCGACCATTGGGCAAACAAATTTTGTACTAGATTTTCAATCCAGAATAGAGATGTGGGTCAAATCTCACCAAAGGTCAGAGAAGTGCTTAGAGTCTCTTTTATGAAAGGAATATTCATACAAAACTATACTGCGGATGATTTATTTACATTGTGGATACTTTTTACCAGAAAATCCAACTAGTCTTTCATCAATGCACATAAGAAAAACTAGTTCCAGTTAATTACATTCTAGAACATATATATTGAGTACACGTGAATCATTTTTCATCAATGCACATAGTAAAACTACTTGAACAATTAATTGCATTCTAGAACATATATATATATATATATCCTTGATACATGTAACATTTTTCATCAATGCACATGTATATATCCTTGATACTTTCAGTTGATACTAGAGCACGTGCACATGTACCAAAACAATTTGTACATGTGCAAACACTTGCAAAAATAACATAAGCAGCTCAATTTTTAGTTGAGTGTACTGGAAGTTCTAAAACATATTTAATCCAAAGAGAATAAATTTTTGGGCAATTCAATCAAAAAAATTCCAATGGAATGCCATCTTCATTAATCCGTTCATGATAGGATTTTGAAATTTTCAATTTCTTAATTTTCGTTTTTCTCTTTGATTGAATCTCTATCAACTTTATGCGCGCTGCACACACCAAGTGACTATATTGACTGTGGAGCGATAAAAAGGTGTCCTTTTAACTCCTAATTACCTTCACATTAATTATCAACCCAGGGACGACTTCTTATTTCAAGAGTGTACTCAGTCTGAGGCGGCTATTTACTCAATAGTAATGTTTGTGAAGATGTAGTATAGAAATACAAATGCAGAAATAATAAATGCTTGAAAAGAAATCTGCTTGAAAAGAAATCTAATTACAAATGACAGAAATGTAAAGACTACACTACAGCAACCTTGCTAGACATCGATTATGGATGCAGTAGTAATAACTCTTTCCCCTAGAAATCGATGTGAGATGACCAAATCTGGGGACCTGGAATGATTAGCTCTGCCCTCTACAGTTTAGAGATCTCAAAGCAAGTGAAAAAAACTCAAAGGAAATGAAATCTAAAACGCAAACTGGAAAGGAACAACAATCTAAAAGCAATGAACAGGAATTGAATAGCAGCGTAAAATAAACAGTGAATTCAATTCATAACCAAGAAAACTATATTTCTACTCTTTAATCCTGTCGACAGCCACGCAACAATCAATTATCGTAATTCATAAACAAAAGGAATAACAACTGGAATTAGATACAGAAAAACAACATTTTATAACAATTGAATCATGAATCATGCTTCTTGTAAAGAATGGAATAACAATGACTCTGTATTTGATCCAATTAGCAATAACTCAATTCTTTAATTGTAATGAACGAACTTCACACAACAGAAATAAACTAATAGAAATACAAACAGCAGATCGCTCCACCAGGGCCGGGCCCTCAACCACCGGTGAAGCGTTGCTGTGCTTTACTCCAGCGCTTGAGAAATGGAACAACAGTGAACTCCTTTATTAATCAAGCATTAATAATGTTTACAAACAGCTCACACTCTCTTAACAAGAGCCGATGCACAATTCTGCAAATTACAATAAGAAAAGTCTCTCCCCCCCAATACACAATACATGTTCTCCTTTTATAATCAGAAGGAGGAGAAATTGAATAGTAAATGCAATCTCCCATAACAATATTGGATTTATTCCAACCAATTGATCAACAAGAAAATAGATTTACATCCATCTTTCAACAACAGCAAGTCGAATTTGGCTTTGTAGCTGAGATTTGGAGGACGGCCGCAACCACAGATCTGAGAAAATCGTGCTCAAAGAACCCTGCGTTTCTCTCAGTACAAGCCGAATTTGGGCAAACCGTTCTTTGCTAAAGTTAATTGGGTCCGTTCTGGACAAAACCCATGTTCCGGATTTTCCAGATTCGTCTTCATTTGCTCAGAATCTCAACCGCAAAACTGTCACTCCTTATTCCAGCGCATTTATGAGTTGGCACTTTTAATGATCAAATCTTCAATCTGGAAATTACCTTGGAGGCTAAAAATGGTGAATAATGTTATAACCAACTTATTAAAACTATCATTGATAAAATAATTCATAATCATCAATTTATTAGAAATAAAGGAGAATAAATAAAATTCATTCATAAGAGCATAAATCATTATAAAATGGATTTAAATAATAAATTATAATAAATGACGTGATGAAGAATGGTAGAAATGGGTGGAATAAGCGTTCACAAATGATAATAATAATGGCATATTAACGGCCCAACATACCCCCACACTCAATATGTTGCATGTCCTCATGCAACGAAAACTGAATATATTGCATGTCCTCATGCAACCCAAAGACAAAAACCCATGTGTTAACCAAACAATAAAAAATATGTTCATCTCAGCTCATGAAATGGATAGAACAAATGAATTCTTCCTTAATTAATGAATATTCACTTTTAGTAATCTTGATGAAGGCATAACAATTTTTATATTGACATTCAACTATATGTATGAAGTTGCAACAAAATATGATATAGATAACAACAAACTTCATTAACCATTTTCTCAAAACTACAAACCAGATTTTGTTGAAATGTTGCAAGTAAGTTTATAATATATGAATGTCTCTATGATCCAAAAATCAGATCGTTTTGATGCACAGATCATGAGATATAAACAAAATGGCTGTAGGTGAGAGTGCATGATTTCCGAAATTTTATGAACCAATTTATCTTGAAATTATCTGGGTTTGTATTAATGATACGTCTGTGTTTTCCAGAAATCACAAGAATTGAGTTCATGGTTTTTTAAAAATATTATGGAAATCAATTTCTGCATTGTGTAAAAATGAAATTTTATGCCTTAAATGAGAAAGAAAATTGAAAACATCCATCATGCGTAGCAATTCCTCCCCCTCTCTGAAAAATTAGCATGCCCTCATGCGATGCTAGAAAAAAATAGAGGTGGTTGCTACCAGCTGTTGAATTCTATGCTTGGTGTAAAACAACATGGAATAAGGGAGGTGTTGAGAATGAATAAGAATAGCAATGGATGATAAAAAATATGAATGGCATAGTCATAAGAAAGAAATGAATGAAAGCAACACTCCCCCAAACTGAAAGATGATATGCCACTGAAAAAGGGGAAGTGGTAAAGATGTGGAATGAAGGATGATAAATAATGCTCAAAATGGATTTCAGTAAATTCTCCTAAATTCGTAATAAATCAGAAAATTATGCTAATTTACCTCAAGTTTTACCTCCAAAAATGTGGAATGACATATATGTACTGGCAGTTGTTGAAGCTGATGTAGGCAGAGTTGGTGCTGAAAGTGATGCAAAAGGTGGAATCTAGGTAAGCACATCATGTCTGAAGAATTGTTCACGTTCGCGAGTTGCTCGAGCCTCTTCTGTTAGTTGCAATACTGTAGTCATGCTGTGAATAGAATTCTGCCCATACTTGTTGTTCTCCTGTAAACAAAGCACTATTTTGCATACAATATTCTTGAATCCATAGTGTAAGCAATAGATAAGATGCATGCAAAAATTTCAATCAGAAAAACTTATCAAATCAACAAGTTATGGCAGAGTGCAGTAATCATATCACATGCAATCCCATAATGCATACATTCCCCCCTCCAATTGGAAAAGGAATTCCATGACCATAAAGCATATGAAAGGTGTTGTGCTGAGAGCAAGGCAAGGGAATGAACAATATAGCAGTGAATGAAGCAGAGTACACATATCAATGATAGGATAGCGGGAGTTATGGTTATAATGAGAGCAGAGTGTGTAAAGATAGTTATGAATAAGAGATAGGACGCTTTGAATTGATGATAGGTGATGAAAAAAGAGAAAAAGAACAACAATATGCCAAAAAGATGCTTTACTGATAGTATGCTAGCTGAAAATGATGCGATTGATCATAAAACAATTTCTCATGCATAAAGGTTCAAAATAGGGAAAAGAAATAAGGAAATAACTTCTCTGATAAAAAGAAAAAATAAGAAAAAGGTATTATAGTAATAATTGACGATAAGATATAACTTCAATACCATAAGCAGAGCCGCTGCTGCCAGCAGGCGTCCATAGCCTCGGCAGGGTTGCTTTTTAACCCATATGAGCCAGGATCCTCAATTTATAAATGGAGAGTTACATTGTTGTTCTACAGAAGAGATCAATGTGCTGGCGTGGTAACCAGATAACCACACTGCCATTCACTGGGATGTAGCAAAAGTCATCAGGCCGGCTCGTGATGAGACCTCATGTTCCAAGGATAATTGGGCTATCCAATGGATCATAACCCTGGTGTGGTGGCCATAATGGGAATGTCACTTTGTTACAGCCTTATGAACATGGTAGGCTGGCTCGTAATGAGACCCCCTATCCTCCATCTGTGAACAAAATTTTGTTTTTATTACACAATTTTATGATAAAAAGAGGGAGGCTCAGTACTCCTTAAGAGCAGGGATGGTGGAAGAAGTTGAACATGTCAATAGAAAAATATACCCATAATCTCATTTATTACAGACAGAGAAGATTATAATCCAGAAGGGTGGAACCGGCATGGTATTAAGATGATCAATCAATATCATGTTCAACAGAAAACAATGCAGTAAAGTAGTATATAAATAATTGTGTCCCTTTTGAAAATAATCTATCATCAAGGAGCTGTCCTGTTAAAGATCATAACGTGAATGATATTAACTCGCTTCAATAGATTCCATAATTCTTGTCCTCGTAAAAATAGTGTACTTCATGCCATGAAAGGGAATCAGTAAAATGTGGTTGAGATGAACTAGGAATAATCCCACAAGAGGAAGGAAGGGTTGCTCCCAAAGTGTTGCTTCTTTGAAGGAACAACAAAAACACTCAAAAAAAGTGTTGTTCCTTGTAGGGAACAACAAAGGAAATGCACACAAAAAAGAAAAAATACACACAAAAAAGTGTGAAAATGCAAATGTCGTTCCTTTGGAAAAAGGAACAGCAAAAACACTCAAAAAAAGTGTTGTTCCTTGTAGGGAACAACAAAGGAAATGCACACCAAAAAGAAAAAATACACACAAAAAAAAGTGTGAAAATGCAAATGTCGTTCCTTTGGAAAAAGGAACAGCAAAAACTAAAAGTGCCGTTCCTTTAGAAAAGGAACAACAAAAACGCAAGTGCCGTTCCTTTGGAAAAGGAACAGCAAAATGGACAGTCATACAATGCAAACATGCAAAAAAACAAATTAGATGTTCACGGTATTGATGCTGAGGATGAGTTACACTTTGAATGAAGCAACACCTGAAACACAAATATAAGAGAAATTAGAAAAAAAACAACAAAAACAGTATGTAAATAAATAAATTAAGTTACAACAGCTATGATGTTATGTCAAAAAAATGATTTATTCGAAAAATGTTTTGGCAGCAAAGACATGACATGAATCTTCAAATGGAAATCAATTCTTCATTTCTTATATTACGAATCCGTTGGGTAATGAGTTAGATGAAATTCCTTTGTTTCATAAAATTTCTTTCAAGAATCACTCGTCCATAAATTGACCACCTTTATTTTCCCAAGACCTGCAAAAAATGAGTGTCTACCTGCAAGAAAACATTAAATCATGGAGAAAGAGAGGTGCGCGGGCTCCCCTAATCCAAGAATTATGCAAAAAAATAACAAGTAGTTACTCTGTAAAACAAATCCACGGAGAAAATAACAAAGTAAAATTTATTTGTTACTTGCGGGAGAGCAGTGGCCAATCATGCTAACCTGCAGTGTTTTAGTCACAACTTCTTTGTTTTTCGTCCAAATTGAGTGATTCCAAAGCCAAATGAGAGATAATTCAAAGGTTAATCTCCAATAGCAACAGGTTTTAAAAATTCAATGATATGATATGTCAATTTTACTTAGAACAACCTGCATAACAGAGTCATTTTCGCTTACCCCACTTAGAACAACACTGAATGTTTTAAGCATAGATTCTTCGTTTGATGTCGGATTCGAATGATTCAAATTGGAAATGAAATTAGATTCATTTATTTATCTCCAATAGAAACATATTTTGAAAATTCAATGATATGATATGTCAATTTTACTTAGAACAACCTGCATAACAGAGTCATTTTCGCTTACCCCACTTAGAACAACAGTGAATGTTTTAAGCATAGATTCTTCGTTTGATGTCGGATTCGAATGATTCAAATTGGAAATGAAAGTAGATTTCATTTATTTATCTCCAATAGAAACAGATTTTGAAAGAAGAAAGAATTGATAGGTGAAATGCGTAAGGAACATCAGGAAAAACGAGTTTTAAGGGTGTTGATTTACGAATAGACGTTAGATATTTTGATCATAACTTCCCCATACGATATCGCAAATGAGTGATTCCAATTTCATTGGAAACTAGATTCATAGGGGAATCTACCATAGCAACAGGTTTTAAAAATATGGTCATTTAGGCCTCCAAAAACTAAACTGTCCCAACTTTCTGTTCTAGGTACTTAGCTAGACATCGGTCAATGTTTTGGTTCTAACTTTTTGGTTTCAAATCCAAATTGACTGATTCAAATTGGGTTAAGTAGACATCAAAGGGCTATCTAGGGTAGAAACAGGTTTTAAAAATATGGTCATTTAGGCCTCCAAAAACTGACTGTCCCAACTCTGTTCATGAGCTGCAGCTAGACATCGGTCAATGTTTTGGTTCTAACTTTTTCGTTTCAAATCCAAATTGACTGATTCAAATTGGGTTAGAAAGTAGACATCGAGGCTATCTAGGAGTAAAAACAGGTTTTAAAAATATTCATTTTTGGTCCCTCAAAACATGACTGTCTAGACTGTTTTCAGAGAAAATTCATCAAGCCATGAAGCCAAAAAAATGATATTCGAGCATTTTTTCAAATTAGTGATAAAAAATGAATATGAGTGTTTGTAGAGCTATTATTCCATTATAAATTATCTACATACACAAATGAATTAAAAATTATCACCAATATTGATTTGCATAGCATGTTGCAACAAAAAAACAAGCTAGTTTTACATAAAAAACAAAATGCATTTGCTTATTCCCTTATTTATTTTATGTTTTATATTAACCTATTTTGATTTGAAAAATGAATATGACTACGTATATGAGTACTTCCGGTGGAGGCCATTTTTAAAATAAGAGGCTTCATGTATACACATACCCAAATTTGAAAAATGCATATTAATGAAAATTAGGGTATGAGCTTGACTTCCCTTGAAAAAATGGTATCAAAAATTGTTGAAGCATAGAGTGATGATGCAAACCATGATGGAGTGAAACCAATCTTCAATATGTCAGTTACTTTCTTGATTTCCCATCATACCATGAAGTTCTTGAGCTTTTAAAATGGTTTGTTGGTGCGTACTAGAAAAACCTCATTTTAACTTCCATAGCTTCTACAATTTTTTGAATTTGAAACATTAGAATCTCATTGTAAGTTTTCTCTAATGGCGCATGTGAGATAGAATGGGTGGGAAGAATTGGGGGTAAATTTGGGTTGACATTGTAAGCATGTTGTCTTTGGTTTATTGTGGTGAGTGTGTGGAATTAGTTGAGCGAGGGAAATTGTATGGAATGGAGCATTGTGATGAAGTGGTTGGTTGGGTTGAGTGGATAGAATTTGATATGCAAAGCGAGGATGTTGTGAAAAGAGCTGGTAGAGAATATGGAGAATGTGCTTGTGCTTTCCTGAGGAAGTGAGGGAGAGTAGTCGTACAGTCATAAGGTGAACCATGCCAAACTTGTAGTGATTGGTGGTTATATTGAAATTGACATGGCTGCCTAGAACATGAGTATTCCATAATGGATTATACAGAAGTAAGAGAATGGAAAAGTGTTTTGAACCATACTGTTGACCTTGTTGTAGCTTCCTTATCTCTTTGATATGCTACTTCCAATATAGATAAGGAAGAGTGAGTATCTATCAAGAGGCTGCTCCTTTCGGTCATGAGGGAAAAACACTTCATCAAATTCTTCATTTTTTATAAACCTGCAAAACGTCCAATTTTGAGCTTAGAAGGCTAATAAAATCAACTTTAAAATTTTCAAATAAATCATTGATTTCAGCTCTTATGTCTCCCTATTCTTGTAGCGATTTGGAAAAGAAAGGCAAGCCATCTCTAAATTCTTACCACCGGCCTTGGAATTCCTCTTGAACCACCTTATGCACAACTCACAAACATCATCATATGATATTTGAAAACATCACCTTTCCTATCGGATTTAAGAGTTAAAAATTCATCTTTGATTCCTTTAAGAAGGAGTGTTTTTAAGATCTCTTTTTCCAAATGCTTATGCTTTGATTTTTGAAGGTTATAATGAAATCGATCTACATAATCCTCCAAACTTTCATCTTCCCCTTGTATTATCTGAAAATATCTTCATTGGATTTGTGATAGTCTTGGTACTTTTTTCAAGAATATGTTCTTCATGTCCTCCATGATTGGATGCAATTTCCTAGGCTCATGAACCATCGGAGGCTTGCTCCTTTTAGAGTAAGAGGAAACACTTTCAATCTTTGATCATTAGTACAATAATCATATCCTCTACAAAGTATTTGAACTCAAATAAGAATGTGTCTGGATCTTCATTTGCTAAACCATGAAAATTTGGTAAAGATGGGGGAATTATGTGCATTTGTGTCACTCCTCCTAGATCTTTGATAGGAAATTCAAAGTAGAAACGTGAGTCATTTCTTGCATATCATAAGATGTTTTTCATGTGTTTCTTCGAGGCTCCTTCTTCAAATGTTCTGTCAATCGGTTAGTGAAATGGGTGGTGCTTGCATCTTCGCTTGAATCAAATCTCATGTGATTCATTTTTCAAAAATTTCTGTGCATATAGTCATTCACCACGAAAATTCAAACATGTTTACTGCAACCAATGACAAATGCGGTAGGAAAGCGGACGGACGGTGGAAGCGGGGCTTTTACATGCTCGCCGTGGGTTCTTACCTTAGTTTTTAAAGATCCAACTCTTCCTAGCGAGGCACGCATCGAAGATTCACACTACTCTTTAGAAATGGCTACACTCTCCCCCGTGACGGCGCCAAAATGTGGAGCGATAAGGGAGGTGTCACTTTTAACTCTAATTACCTTCACATTAATTATAATACAAGGAAGACTTCTTATTTCAAGAGTGTACTCGGTGCGAGGCGGCTATTTACTCGAGAGTAATGTTTGTGAAGATGTAGTATAGAAATACAAATGAAGAAATAATAAATGTGAGAAAATGCGCGAAAAGAACTCTAATTACAAATGACGAGAAATGTAAAGACTTACACTACGGCAACCTTGCTAGACATCGATTAGGGATGCGGTAATGACTCTTTCCTAAGAAATCGATGTGAGATGACCAAATGCAGGGACCTGGAATGATTGGCTACGCCTCCTAGGTTTAGAGATCTTAAGCGAAGTGAAAACAACTCGAAGGAAATGAAATCCTAAGCATAGTGGAAAGAACATCGATCTAAAAGCGATGAACGAGAATTGAATAGCGGCGTAAAATAAACGGTGAATTCAATTCATAACCAAGCAAACTAGATTTCTACTCTTTAATCCTGTCGACGGCCACGACGATCAAACATCGTAATTCATAAGCAAAGGAATAACAACTGGAATTGGAATACGAAAAAAACAACATTTTTATAACGATTGAATCATGAATCATGCTTCTTGTAAAGAATGGAATAACAATGACTACGTATTTGATCCAATTAGCAATAACTCAATTCTTTAATTGTAATGAACGAACTTCACACAACGAAATAGTAATAGAAATACCCGACGACGGATCGCTCCCTTGGGGGCGGGCCCTCGGCCACGGTGGGCGTTGCTGTGCTACTCCGGCGCTTGAGAAATGGAACAACGGTGAACCCCTTTATTAATCGAGGGCATTAATAATGTTTACAAATAAACTCACACTCTCTTATGAGCGATGCACAATTACGCAGAATTACGATAAGAAAAGTCTCTCCCTCCCCCCCGTACAAATACATGCTTCTCCTTTTATAATCGGAAAGGAGGAGAAATTAAATAGCAAATAGGATCTCCTAATAATATTTAATTTCTTCCAACGATTTGATCAACAATAAAATAGATTTACATCCCTCTTTCAACAACGACGAGTCGAATTTGGCTTTGTGGGCGAGATTTTGGAGGACGAGCGCGACCACGGATACGAGAAAATCGTGCTCAAGAACCCTGCGTTTATCTCGGTACAAGCTGAATTTGGGCAAACCATTCTTTGCTAATTAATTGGGTCCCGTTACGAACAAAACCCATGTTCCGGATTTTCAGTTCGTCTTCATTTACTCGAAATCTCAACGCAAAAGCTGTCATCCTTATTCCGAGCGCATTTACGAGTTGGCACTTTTAATGATCAAATCTTCAATGCGGAAATTATCTTGGAGGCTAAAAATGGTGAATAATGTTATAACCAACTTATTGACTATCATTGATAAAATAATTCATAATCATCAATTTATTAGAAATAAAGGAGAATAAATAATATTGCATTCATAAGAACATAAATCATTATAAAATGGATTTAAATAATAAATTATAATAAATGAAAAGCGTGATGAAGAATGGTAGAAATGGGTGAACAAGGATACAAGTGATAATAATAATGGCATAATGTTTAACATTGGCAACTTATGGAATCGAGTTCGTAGTCTTTAAAGTAAACAAAGTCCCCACTTTGATTAGTTTGTTTGAAAAAATAACCTTTCAGTATAATAGATCCTCTGTCATATTGAAATCTGTGATCATTATAGTTTTCTAATAATTTCATTTTTCGTTCAGTGCAATGCATCAAATAATAATTAACATTTTCATCGTTGTCAATAGGTGGAATTACAGCAAAAACATCTCCTGTACAATAAAACAAACTTCTAAACAAAATTATACATATTTAAATTTATTTCTAGATTTTTAAATCATTAGAAAGCAATAAAATGTTACCTTCTCTAACAAGATCAGAAACTCGATCACCATCGGATGATATTGTAGTTTCCTCTGGTTGCATTTCTTCAAACATTGCAACAGACATTTTTCCCTTTGTATTTAGCTCTGTATGTTTCCAATATTTTACATACATGTTGTTTTCACAAACGTCATTGGATTTTGTGTTGTCTATGCAAACATCACAAAAACAAGAATATTTTCTTTTATCCAATGCAAACACATTTCTAGACGACTTTGTTTTAATTGAATGCAATTTTCGAGTCCCTTTTATTGTTTCAACGTCATTTCCAATTGATCTATCTACGTCTTCGATCCCAATATGCCAGAAAAACCTTTATATGGAGAATTAAAAGAAGAATTTGTAAATATGATATCAAAATACAATCAAAGATAATCATTGCACGATAAATGTACACAATGTTTAAAATTAGATTTCCAATAAAAATTAAATTGAATGTACCTTCGCACTTCCCTTGATAGGTTAGTCTCATGGGTTAGAGCAGTGATGCACTATTGAAAAACTTCTTTAGCGTTCACAAGTCAGCTTGCAGAGGGGTTCATTTGATATCTTCGAAGTGCTCGTTTTATGCATGCTCTTGCACCGTCATGTTCTCCTTTTCCATGGCCAGTCTCAAAGAAATTCCAACAATGTTTAATGCAGGTTTTCTTATGAAGACAACACAACCAAAAGAATGATCGTGTAGATTTGAATTGACCTGTGCATCCGTCTGACCATATCCAATGGTCATTGAATGTTATTCCACGATTTTTCAAGGAATCATAAATTTTTCCAAAACAATGTTGTACAAAATATGTATGATGTGTACGATCGTCACTGATATAAAAGTGATATTCTTTAATGATATGTTGATTTTTACTCGTGCTTTCTATATGATCGATGTTTTGTTCAGCATGTCTATATAGAATATGGACGAGCATGGAGACTTGGTCAGAATTTTAGTATTCATTCTGAATTTCTTTTTGTGGAACAAATGTGTAGTTTTCTGCAAAATCAATCATTGACAAAATGGTCCCTGGTGGAAAAAATTTACGAGATTTTTTGAATTGCAAGTCTTGCCATCAAGCTCTATGGGAATGCGTGGTGTATTTGTAAATTTCTACCTCAAAATTTCTCAAAAAGTCTATCACAATAATTTCATTTTCTAGTAATTCAATTCTTTTAACACTATTTGCACCTTGAATCGATATACCGATATATTCATATCTCTTCCATTTCACTTTCATGTTGGAAAATTATTGATCATTTATATTAGTACGATATTTGTTTTGAAATTTAGTCAAATTTCCACAATCATCGCATTTTTTACCACCAACACATTTCTTTTTGTAAAATAGTTCATTGCTTTCTCTTTCACATAGAATTTGAAATATGAAATCACGGATAGTGGGAGGAGGAGGTGAATCCTTCCATAATTTTCTACCAAAATCAAGGAATGTGTCATAATATAACTCAAATTCCACATGATAACGGCAGCAACAAGTGTCGCGTACGGTGATAGGTTTTACATACCATGGTTTTTGTTGAACAAAAGCACTGATTGAAACATGAATTTGATGATTCTCTTCTTTGAACTTGTTAAATAAATCATCTGAGTGGTTTCCAAGAAATATTTTTCATGTTCTTCGTACTGATTTCGTGCTATTCTTCTTTGCATCACATGCCTTGAAGTTGGCGAAGCACGCGAATTGTTCTTCCAATATTCATATATTATTTTTTTAACATTTTCTCCAAGTCTATCTTTGTATGGTTGCCTACAAATAGCTCTCCAACAAGCGAGTTCATCATTTACATCTACTTGCAGCCGAAATTTCCGATGTTTGTGCAAAGTTTTTCACGAGGTTCCTAATGCTCGTGCCATAGATGTTACCAAACGATTCTCTTTAGTACTTGATGAAACCATTGCCATATGTATTCCTCTACGTACAATTGAAACATTTTTATCTCTAGATCTCTTAATTGAATTTATAGTACTACTTATATTTTGTATCACATTTTCCTTCATTTTTTTATCTTTGGTTGATTTTCGAATACCTAGTAGCATCGTAGCTTCTTTTATTTTCCTTAACGATAAGAGACCTTTCAACATTTGAGCTTGAAATGTCACTTGCTCATTTAAGAAATACTTTTCAAAAATACAGTTAACACGATATCGTATAACATGGTCAGGTTTTTTATCTCCATATGTGTGAGTGTCAACATTCTCTAACATCTCATCATCTCTAACATAATAAGCTAACATATGAACAATAAATAACTAAATTAATAAATATATGTATAATTTCAATAATATGTGCATGTGTTCAATACATACATATATATATATATATATATATATATATATATACATATATATATATATATATATATACCTTGTGATTCAATTTCTTCAGTTGAATTTCTTTCAATATTTTCACCATATTCAATCATTGGTTCAATACCTCTTTCACTTTCTCTTGCAAAATTTTGTATCTCATCATCAATGTTTTGAGGAATATCTCTGTCTTTTTACATTAAACAAAATATTTAAATTCAAATTAGTTCATCAAATAAAAATTAAGCTTCACATTTTACACTAGGAAAATTTTAAATATATCAATAGATCATAATATTTACGTTTACATACCTGCCTCAATTTCTGCTTGAGGTTGATTTTCCCCTTCAATATTTGAGAGGGCTTCTATCTTTATTTTGCGAGATTGTCTCGTCTCTTCTCTACGTTCCTTAGGGTCTCTTTTTCGATCATATTTTCTTGCACAAGTCCTTCGATTTCCCATGATAATAGAGTATGAAGTTCAAAAATTTTTCTTCAAAAAAATTAGACAATAACTCAATTAGAAAAAGCATCACAAAAGATTTAATTTAAAAAAAAATCATTTTAAATTTAAAAAAAAAATACATACTTCAATCCAAAACACTTACTTTAAAAAATTCCAGAAAAATATTTCTTATAAAAATGAAACGAAGCTCAAAATATTTACTTCAACTCAAAACACGTACTCTGAAAAAATGTCACTTCAAAAAATGCCTCCAACTTAAAAAATAGTCACTTTAAAAAATACTTTCAGAAAATGTCTTTTTGAAATTAAACCCAACTCCATACTTTCAAAAAAAATGAAGCACAAAAAACATCCAAAAAAATGTATTACATAACTCCAAGAAATGTCCTTTGAATGTACATCCAAGAAAATTCCTTAAACCCAAAACAATTATTTGCAAAATCAGACCGTCTCCAAGAATTCGAAATTAAGCACAAATCTATACTTTAAAAAAAAATGAAAAAAAAATCCAAAAAAATGTATCACATATCTCCAAGAAATGTCCTTTGAATGTACGTCCAAGAAAATTATTTAAACCCAAAACAATTTTTTCAAAAATCAAACCGTCTCAAAGAAATGTCCTTAAACCGAAAACAATTATTTGCAATATTGGTCCGCCTCCAAGAAATGCCCTTAAACTAAAACCTCCAAGAGAATTCTTTAAACTCAAACCAAGGCCTTTATAAAATCAGATCAAATGTGCGAAATGAGCGAAAATTATGAATGATTTCGCGGCAATTTATATTGCCGCGAAATGTGTTTTAGGAGGGGCGCCGCGAAAGTTTCCAGCCAACGGAAAATTAGATTACAGTTTAGCTGAAATTTGATTAAAAGTTCGGTCGAACTTTGATTAATAGTTCGGCCGAACTTTTAATCAAATTTCGACCGAACTAGCGTGTCACCAGTCACACAGCTTGACGTTTCTGCAACTTTGGACTGATTAAACTCCATAAAACATTCTGAATTAACTGTCGGAACCAAGACAAGAATTTTAGAATTGAATCTACTTTCAGGAAATATAACTTTTATGGAATTTCATAAACATTTACTAATTTTAATTAATTTTCTAATAAAATGGCTGCAAACAATTTCTGAGGGTCATTGTGATTCAGTGAAATCAAAATTTTGTATCTCCCAAAATACATTGTAAAAAAAATTGAAAAAATTATGGGGCATTACATTGGTCCGTCATCTCTAATGGGTAGCTTTTAGATTTTTAGTTTATAACTTATATGTTAAAAAATTTGTTGTGTCATGAAACATATCCAAAATATGCAGTTTTTTCATATTGGACCAGTTCAAAAAATTCTAGTAATTATGATATGCATCCATTGGCTTTGTAAATATAATGAAACCGAAGTAGACTCTGTCTAGATTGTTGTAACACATTTTGTTTTCTCAAAAACACAAATTTTCAATGAATACAATATTGTGTATTAACATGACTTCTTATGAATCCTTTGATTGTTAAGAAACACACACTCAAAGAAACACTAAGTTGACATATCAAATCTGCATAAAAAAATTTCAAAAAATAAATAATAGAAAGCTAACAAAATTTCTGACAACTTTTATTTTTATCGCAAAATGAAAGTCTAAACAGAAAAATTGTTATAGTTTGCAGAAAGTTGAAGAATTGAAAAAAATGAAATTTTTTTCTCAAAAAAGGGCAAAAAGTGTAACCCAACTTCACATTTTCACCTTTTAACAAAAGTAGTTATGCTCTTTCTACCCTTTTAATTAAATTGATTAATTAAAAAAAAGTTATATCAACAACTGTCATATGAAATGAGTCATGGTTTATTTTGGGCATGTGGTATTGATAAGTGATGGTATTGGATCATATGCTTGTTTATAGGTTAAGAATCTACATGGTAAAGTAGGAGTGAATCTCCATGGTTATGAATCTTACATGTTTTTTTTAATCTATATGTTTAACTTATACATTAGGTTTTTTTTTAAATAATAATAATAATTCAAAATAAAATTGTAATTTAGTTAATTTTATGATTTTTACACCGAAGGTGTCCCTTCTTAAAATTGTTCAGAAAATTGTTCAGGCTCCGTTTTGCCCATTAAGTGGCATGTGTTTGCTAAATTAAATTAATTAATTTAAAAAAAGTTATATGGACAAGTGTCATATGAAATGTAGTATTGATAAGTCATAGTAACGACCCATGATATTGTTAAAGTCTATTTCCAAATTAATAATCTCCACCATAAAGTAGGGACAAATCTCTATGGTTAAAAATTTTGTTCCATATTTTTTTAAATGTAAATATGTTTAACTCAAATATTAATTTTTTTTATAACTAATAATAATTTAAAATAAAGTTTTTCATGATCCACGCTCTGAAACATTTAGTTTAAAAATAAATTGATATTTTAATATTCATTTACAATATTTTAAAATTTAAAATTTAAAATTTAAATATTCATGTACAATGAAATTTAAATATGGTTAAATTTTAAAATTTAAATTGTTTGGTGGATTCCCTTTTCATTATTTTTCCAACAAACCTACCTTTCTATGGTGCATGAAACCTATGCTTTTCAATATTGATATCTTGCATGAAACCTATGCTTTTCAATATTGGTATTATATATATGTTTGGAAATAGTTTTTTATTAATATGATATGTATTAATTTTAATATCTAAATTAAAATTAAATTTGTTATTTATTTATTTTTAATTTTTTTGAAAGAGAATAATAATGATAATGATAATTTAATTTTAATATTATGGCTAAATTAGATATTAAATTGATATATGAGATTTTTTCATTTAAAGTTTATAAAGGTATATATATTTTAATCCTCTTTGAATTTGAACCTATAACATTTTACCAAAGAAATACATACTCTTAATCGTTGTTATATATATAACAACAAAAAACAATATTTATTCATATTTGAATAACAGGCCGGCTCCCAAGGGGTTTTTACATTGCTCCTTGAGTTGTATAGTGCTGGAACCTCTTAAGATTGTCAGTAAAAAAAACTTTTTACAAAAATCTGATCAAAACCACAAAAATATGTATGTTCGGGATACGATTCTTTCCTTCTTTGGAGCTTCATACTATCACTTACTATACCAAGATTACTTCCTCTTCAGAAGAGGAGGCATCTATTATCAACAAATGACCTGGATGTAACATCAGAGCTTGCTTTGATAAGAAATCAGCCTCTACATTCAACTCTCTGTATACATGTTTGAAAGAAAGTGAGGTAAATTTGGAGAAAAAATGTTGAATGGCTCGCAACACTGCTTGTAAGTGAGGAGCCAAAATCTGTGATCGCTGCAAAGCCCAATCCACTACTAATTTTGAGTCACCAAAGCACTGCATATCTGTAATACTTCTGTTGTGTGCTACAAATAAAACGGCCCAAAGAGCAGCCAATTCAACTTTATTATTAGAACCATGACCTAGAGAAAAATTTATCAGTAACTCCTTTCCCGAGCTAAAATGGAGCGTTTCTCCTGCACCAACAAGAGGAGGATACCCTTGGCTGGCTCCATCAAAAAAAGCCCATGGCATGTCATGGTTAATGACTTGTACCTGAATAATTCTCAATTTCTTCACTTTAGGAGGACACTTGTGTTCATTTTTCCATTGAAAAATTAAGGACGAAGTCAGTTCTTTTGGGATAAATTTTCCATTAAAAATTGCCGTGTTTCGAGCCCACCAAATCCCATAAGTGAACAAAGAGGGGAGAGAAGAAAAGGTGCTTACCCCGGGAAGGCTCCACCATTGATTTGTTCAGGATAGAAAATTATCAACTGCTTCCAGCTGAACTGAAGTAAAAGAAAAGACCGACTTGTTCCATATCATATATGCATAAGAGCGAAAAAGAAAAGGTGAGGGCCTATCCCAAAATTTATTCCACACAAAGGACAACGACTCGGACCTTCCCATCCACGTTTTTGCAGATTTTCCTATGTAAGGAGCTTATTATTTAAAGCCAGCCATAACACAAGTTTGGATTTTAATTGTCCAGGAGCTTTCCATAAAAGGGTCCACCAGCCCTCTTTCACTCCTATAGAGGATTCCTCCATAAAAGCCTTGTAGCCTTGCTTTGCAGAGAAAGATCCAGAAGTTGAGTTTTTTGTCCAAACCAACGTGTCATCCGCATCTTGGTCAAGATGTATAAAATTAGTAACCAAAAGGTGTACATAAGAAGACCATTCCAGTGAATCCTCCTCACTGAGCCTTAGGGAGACTGTCGATTTCCAACCTGAAGATCCCCACGCCTGTGGAAAGGAGGAAGTTTCATCTGCTATGGCGAAAATCTGATTTGTGTGTAAAATATTTCAAAGCCTCTCAGAGAGCTTAAAATTATTTCCTGACCCAACCCATGGATCCAACCCGATTCTAACTTGATTATCTTTACCAATGTTCCATGCAGTCCATTCACCAATCATAAGGAAATATTGTACAAGGGTCTTCCAACCAATTGAGGCATTCTTATGAGATTTTGTTTGAGAATGGAACCAAGTCAAAACAACAATTCTTGGGATGTATTTAGCACATAAAATACGCCCCCAGAGAGAGCCAGGATTCTCAGCAAGTCTCCATAATGACTTTGTAGCTAAAGATAAACAGAAGATAGGAAAATTTTTTATACCCCAACCTCCCAGCTCTTTGGGTAAAGCTAAGGTTGACCATTTTGATAAAGGGATTCCTTCATTCTTTTTATAGGCAGTCCAAAGAAAGGAGAAACATTTTTTCCTAACTTTGTGAAGAATTCCTTTTGGAATGGTTGCAATGGTGGCCCAATACACAAGAATTCTTTGGAGAACTGATTTAAGTAAGACCAAATGATCTCCTCTAGAAAGGCATCTATTGGTCCAATGCAAGATGCATTTTTCAATATTTTGATAAAGCCATAGCCAGTCCCTGAACACATGAATTTAGTTTGAGGTAAAACCCCAAGTATTTGAACCCAGTCGCCCAATTAGAGAGAGGAAAGGGTAAAGAAGATCTGAGGTCTGATAACAAGGGATTTGAAGAGATGTTATGGATCAAACAAGACTTTCACAATTTATCAACATTCCAGTGGCCTTTTGATAGAGGTCAAGAATCTTAAAAAGGGTATTAGAATTATCTTTCGAGGCATCACCAAAAAGGATAATGTCATCAACAAAAAGGATATGTGTCATAAATTCACATCCCACAATGTGTATACCTTTGAAAGATCTAGATTCTCAAGCTTGTTTAACGAGACAACTTAAAGCTTCAGCAATTAAAAGGAACAAAAAGGGAGACATAGGGCATCCCTGAAGAAGCCCTTTAGATGGATGAAAAAAATCAAAGGGAGACCCATTTATAAGGACAACAAAGGATGCAGATTGAATGCACCACATGATCCATTCCATAACTTCCACAGGCATCCCAATTTGAATTAATAAGAGTCTAAGAAATGTCTAGTTTACCCCATCATAAGCTTTTGATAAATCCAATTTGAGCGCAAAGGATTCCTTTTTATTTAGAAGAACAAAGTGAAGAACTTCTTGAGCCAAAGACACAACATCATGTATTTGACGCTTATGTAGAAATATGAACTGTTCCTCAAAGATAATACTGCTGAAGATGGACTTCAAACGATGAGGAATAATTTTTGAAATCAATTTGTAAATCAGATTGCAACATGATATTGGATGAAAATCTCCAAAAATTGTGTGGATTTGATTCTTGGGAATGAGTGCAATAAAGTTCGAATTTAAAGAGCCCATGACGTTTCCATATTTTTGGGATTCCTTCACAACTTTCAGTAAATCATCTTTTAATAGATCAAAAAAACCAAGTAGAATTCGATGGTCAATCCATCCGGGCCAGGGCTCTTATCTTTTTTGAAATATTGGAGAATATTTCGAGTTCCACATCATCAACTTCTTTTTTTAGGACATTATTCATTTCTTCCGAAATGATTCTAGGAAATAGATTAAGGACTTGTAAATTTTTTTTGGATTGGGCAACCTTCAGGTGTTGTGAAAGCATTCTTAAAATGATGTAAACCAGCACTTACTTTTTCCTTGAAAGAGCTTTCTTTGTCACCATTTGAATTAAGAATTTCTCGGATAGTGTTTTGATTTCCTCTGTGAGATGTAAAATGATGAAAAAACTTAGTGTTATTATCATCTGCCTGAATCCAAATTGCATGACTTTTTAAACGCCATAGTTGTTCCTCCTTCAAGAGAAGATCATGTCACTTAATCTCCAAGGATTATATGGTTTCAAGATCTGCTTCAGAGAGACAACCATTTTGATTGGAATTATAGAGACTGGCTAACTCAGCTTCAGTTTTTTTAAGATTTCTTGTTGAATGGCTCGAAAATTTTGAAACCATTTCTTCATTACCTTTTTTATGTTGGCCATGTTTGATGCCCATTGTTTCATATATGGAATGGGTTGATCCGAAGAGAGATGCATCCATGAATTTGTAATCAGTGTCCTATAATCCTCCTCTAGAAGCCACACCAGGTTGAATTTAAAGGGAGAGGGAGGTTTCGACTCAAGGGCATCAATAGATAGAATTATAGGGAGATGATCAGACAAACCACCTATTTCCACCCATGACTAAACTCTGAACTTCCTAACAATAAGATCCTCCAAAATAAGAAATCTATCCAGTCTTTTTGCTACAGCTTCATCATTTTTTCGCTTATTATGCCAAGTAGGGGAAAGTTTTCAGCGCATAACATCCACCAACTTATGGGATTCCAAAATGGATAGAAAGAAAGGGGCCAAAGGGTCAATCTAGCCGACCCCCCCCAAACCTCCTGTAGAGAAAGGGTAAAATTTAGGTCACTTCCCAAAATCATGGGTCTAGGAAGAGCGACTTCTATGGAGAGCAGGGACGACTAGAAAGACCTTTTTTTAGAGCAGGGACCGTAAATATTAAATAAGGAGAAAGGTAATCTGGACATTTGGTCAACGCAGGACGAAGAAATAAAAGCTTGGTGGCAATTTGAGGAGAGGATTGAAATGGAAGGGCAACACGCTGTCACCAGGCCACCAGCCTGCCCCGCAATGTCACTATAAGAAAAAGACCAATCATTTAACCAACTTGACAAAAAAATCCACAACACGTAAACTCTCAAAACACTTTAAAGCTGTATCTCACAAGATTTATAATAATCTCACCATATACTCATTTTTAACCTATTATATTAATTTGAAGAATAATGTAAATATAAAAATATTTAACTATATCTATTAAATAAATAAATAGTCTTCATTATATTTATTAAATAAATAAATTTAAAATTAATAAAATATCACTAAACAAAAAAGGTGTTGTTCTTCAACATAGAATCTATAACTAGAAATTTTAAGTACAAATTACATTATATGATATTATAATTAATATCACTTAATCTCAAATCTAAAAATAACTAATTATCATAAACTCAAGAAATTTATTAGATTCTCCTCTTTGATGAGGCTAAGATAATCACAATACCTATAAGGTTTGAAAAGATGAGACATGTTATAAATATTAGTATATTTTTAATATCTTATTTAACATTTTCTTAAATACTAAAATATTAATCAGTAAAGTAAGTTTATAAATCTCTCATATAATTAAAATAAACAAATCATAAATGAAATAACATTTTTTTCAATACTAATGCAAATATAATCTATTTGACCTAGTTTATATATTTACATTAGAAGTTGCAAGACAACTCTTACTCATTTTCTTTTATGAGTTGAGCTAGAAGATGGTGGTGCTATGAAATTGGTGGATTCTAGTAGATATCCATGGTTGATTGGGAGCATTTTATACCTTACACATTCTAGACCAAATACCTCTTATGTAGTTGAAGAATTTTACATGTACATGAAAGAGTTAAACAAGTTATATTGGAAAGTAGCTAAGATAATTATTAGATATACGAAGACTATTGCTAGCAATTAGTTACACTATGCAATAAGATTTTACTTAGATCTTGTTTATTATGCAAACTCATATACGGCTAGTGATAACACAAATCACAAGTCCATATCGAGATATGTTCTCTACTTTGGTTCTAGTCTCATATACTACGCAAATAAGAAGAATATGGCTATTTATTTTTTATTTGTAGACGTAGAGTATAGGGATGCAATGAACATTGTTACTTAAACCATTTGGTTTCATAACTTTCTAGTAGAGATTTGTGTGTATATTTAGCTTCCTACAATGATATGATGTGATAACTAGTGTACACTCAAGTTTGTAGAGACTTATTTAAGAGGAAGTGGACCACACACGTTGAGGCTCCCATGCACTTGGACCACAGATAAGATTCATACACGAGTCATTGATATGTAGTATTTCCTTCTTCTAAGTAGATGGCAGACATATTCACCAAGAGTTTCACTAAACAAAGACTCATAGCTTTGTGGGAGAATATAGGAGTGAAGGAAAAAACTAATTAGTAACTAATTTTTTTTACATGAGTACTCTTATTTTGAATGAGGGTTTTCTTCCCAGGTTGTCGAGAGTCATTAACTTGTATACTCCTCAATTAAGCTTTAGGGGTGTGTTGGGTACATTGTGCTCAATAGTTCATCAGGACCTACACATTGACCATCATTTTACCCTATTCAATACATTATTATCGGTGAATATGACCACTTTTCTTTCACTATTAGACATTCCCTACCAATTTGGATCATCGCAAATTTTTTATATTTTTATATTTTTTGTATGTTTATTTTTAGCAAGGGGTTGTAGCTAGGATGACATGGGACACTAAATAGATGATGAAATATTTTATTACCCTCCATTAATTCATGCTAACTCATGTGTAGACGTTCCTAAAATGAGAAACACTTCCTTTCATGAATTTAGTAGTTATCACGTAACTGCACTCAACTACCACCTAATAGCTGACTTTCGATTTTATTTATGGAGTTTAAATAGGTATTTTTTTCATGTGAGAATTATCATATCATTTCTAACTTATTACTAACTCTCTCTTTTTTTTAACTCTATCATTAGATATTTTTCTAATTTACGGTCTCCTAGTGTGTTTTGGTCTCACTAGCTAATTAGGGAAAGAACTTTTCTAGTTAAATGAGTGAATGCACTAGGAATCCCAACATAATTCGACTTGGTTATTTCTCCTATAAATTCTATATATTTTACTCATGTTTAGCAACAATAATAAATTATATTTTATAAATAATTCAAATTGTGTTCTTGGTTACTTAGTTAATTTTCCAAGTAATTTTTTTGTCTCTTCTCTCTTGTTTTGCAATAGCTAATCTATTATTTTCTCACATGGTTCTTGAACTTGTGTCTAAAATCCTATGCTTCTGGGTTACAAATTTTCTTAGTAAGGAACAATGCAATTTTTTCACTAAGCAAGAAATTTTAAAAAACTTGAACTCAAGTGACTGTGGGTAGTGTTATTATATGGGCCTTGGAAAACCAACTTATGGGACCTTACAAAAATCAAATTCAGAATGCTAGTGATATTGCCAACTTAGAATACATTGAGAAAAATTGCATACAGATTTTAGTATTTTAATTAGTTAACCGAAATAATATAACAAAATTTGCATTTAAATATGATTTAACTTGACACATGATACTTGAAGCATTGGTTATATGTCCATCCTAGATGGACATGGTTTGTTACTTAGAGATGACACTGCTATCTATAGAAACATTAAATGAATGTTGTAATTATACCCAATCTAAAAACACATTCAAGTTAAAACCATATTGAATATGGACTAAAAACATATGGAAAATTTTGCAATGAGGAATCATTTTAATTCATTATATGATAGCGTGTGATACACCAACATTCCGTGGATATTTATTTTAATTTAATTTTATAATTTTTTTAATCAAGTTGAAAAACACAAAGAAAAAAATGTCCTTCGAAATAAATCTCAAATTCTAACTACTATAATAAGTATTTACATGGATATTATATGAGTAGCAATGTAACTATTTATACACAAAAGAGAACTTAATCAAAAAGGGACACTAAAGAAAAGTAAAATCTACATCCAAACAAATTTGAAATCAATAGGCTCAATAATTTATTTATTTTACACTAGTGCAACCATATACATTTATTATTATTATTATTATGATCCGCTTATGCCCCAACTGTCACTATTACACCAGATACAACAAAACAAATTATATTTTTATTTGAATTAATTATCACTATTGATCCACTTATGCCCTAGCTGTCACAATTACACTAGATACAACTATTCCATTAAAAGGAGGAAATGGGGGTGGACTTTGATCCACTTATGCCCCCATGGATGATGGATCTATGGAAGCCCTCATGATAATTGAGCCTTACCCAATGGTCAAAAACTCCTCACTTTCCAAATCCTTTAGGCTTAAAAAGGAAGACATGGAGGTGGGTTTTGATCCACTTTTGTATGCACAATTTATTTGAAAATGGAAGACATTCCATTTAATATGGTCTCTTTGGATGAAACCATATGTTCAACCACTACCTCAAGTTGTCTCATGGCTCGAGGGAACCTCTCATGGGAATTGATCCTTGCACCATTGGATCCAAACACTCTGAGCTTATTATTATTAGAAAATATAAGATCCATCTTAGTCACATATTTATAAAATTCCCAAGGTTCAAATCTCTTGAGGTGCAATCTTTTTTTATAGTTTTACACTCTAAAAGAGGTTTGCACCTAAGGGATTTGATCCCTCCTAACGCTTGATTGACTTGTGGTTAAAATGGATCTAAATTGGTTAATTATAAAAAGAATTAATGCATAAGTTAAACATATGTACCTTTAAAAAACATGTAACAAGATTCTTAACTATGGAGATTCACCCTTACTTTATGTAGATTCTTAACCTATAAATAAGTTTTGTTATAATATCATGCACCAATACCATGGATTATCAATTTACCACATATTTAAAAAACATAACTCATTTATGGCTTATGAATACCACATGACCAAAAAACATAACTCATTTCATGTGATACTTGTTCATGTGATATTTTTTTTTTAAATAATTAATTTAATTAAAAGGGTAGAAATGGAATAGTTACTACTAAGATAAATCTTAACCTTTGATATGTACTATTGTTAAAAATATTTTAAAATGTTTCATATATGTTAAATCTCTATCACCGTTTAATAATTATTCATAATCAAATTAGAATTCTTGAATCACTTTTAAAATAAACACATTTATAAATATAATTAAACTATATTAAAAAAAAAAAAAACTCAAATAAAAATAAAATTGAATTTTTTTATGGGAATAACTTTATATATATATATATATATATATATATATATATATATATATATATATATATATATATATATATATATATATATATATTAAATAATATGTTTGGACATGGGCATCTCCGAGAAATCTCAATTGGCCATGACTATGAAATTATAGTGTTATGTGCTAAGAGGTTCAAGGTTCAAATCTCGCAAACCCACATGTGCCTATGAATGTTTGGAACTGAATTGTTCAATTAGAATAGACCCTTTGACAACAAAGTGATATCAAATGTTTATATTTATTAAAATTAAAATGAATTTGATTACTATAATGAAAAAATAAAAAATTTATTTATATTTAATAGAATGTTTTCAAGTCAAAGTTGTAATAAAATGTGAAATATTTGGAAATATTAATTTGATATAATATTATTATAATTTTTGTTATCATTTCATGTAAAAAAATCATTAAATATAATATTAATATTAAAATATTATTATTATTAAATGTGATATTAATATTAGAAATACAATATTAATATATTTTAATATTGATATTATTAAATTTATAAATATATATATATATATATATATATATATATATATATATTGATATATATTAGCTCCAAATATATATAGAAGGGAAGAAGAAAGACCTAAAGTGATAGAGGTGGAGACATAGAGGGAGTGACAAGGGAGAGATGGAGATAAAGTGTGGGAGAAAGAAGAGGAGGAGTGAAAAGAGAGAGACAAAGAGAGATATGGAGACACAAATATGGAGGGAGGGAGAAAGAGAAGGAGACAAGGAGGGAGATAGTGATAGGGTTGGAGGGAAGAAAGAGAGAGAGAGATAGAGATGAGGGGGGAGAGAGGGAGGTAGGAGAGAAATAGAGAGAGAGGGCTTGAGAGAGAGAGGAAGAGAGAAGTAGAGAGAGAGTAGAGGAGAAAAATAGAGAGAGAAAAAGATGGAGTTGGAGGAAAACATAGGGAGGGAAGAAGAAATACATAAAGAGAGAAAGGTGGAGAGACAAAGATAGAGTGACAAGGGAGAGATGGAGAGAGTGTGTTTTTGTTAAAGGGTGAGATGAAAGAAAAAGAAGGAGATATGGAGAGAGGGGGAGAGAGAAGGAGAGAAAATGAAAGAGGTAGGGAGATAGTGACAGATTTGTAGGGGAGAGAGAGAGAGAGAGGGGGGGGGGGGGGGAGGTGGGAGAGAGGGGGGGAGGGATCAAGGAAGAGAGAGAGGACTTGAGAGGGAGGGAGAGAGATATGGAGTTGGATGAGGGGTGACAAGGGATATGGAGATATAGGGAGATAGGAGAGTAGGATGGAAGAGAGCTAAAAGGGGGGGAGAGAGAGGGAGAGGGAGAGGGAGGGATATATAGATATATATTGAGAAACAATTTGTATATTTTCAGGACGATATAGAGAGATAAAAAGAAGGAGAGACAAAGGATTTAGAGATATATCTGGAAGGGGGGGAGAGGGAAGAAGAGAGAGATAGAGAGAGGGAGGGAGAGATAGATAGATATGAAGAGAGTGTGTGTGTGTTTTTTTGGGGTGAGATAGAGAGATAAATAATGAGATATAGAAGGAGATATAGATATAGATGGAGGGGGAGGATAAATGGAAGAAGATTTCTTGCAATAGATGCATTGATTTCAGTGTAGATGTTGATTTCTATTCCTTTTGATTTCTTGAACTAGATCATTGTATAAAATTTCGGTGTATATGTTGATTTCTAATTACATTTCAATGCTTGAACTAGATGCAATGATTTTAGTGTAGATGTTGATTTCTAATTCTATTTGATTTCTTGCTTTAGATGCATTGATTTCAGTAAATATATTAATTTCTAATCCTATTTGATGCATCGATTTTAGTGTAGATGTTGATTCCTATTCCTCTATGATTTATAACACTAGATGCATTGAATTTAGTGTAGATTTTGGTTTCTAATCCTATTTGATGACTTGCATTAAATGCATTCATTTTGGTGTAGATGTTGATTTCTAATCATATTTGATTGGTTGCATTAGATGCATTGATTTCAGTGTAGATGCTTATTTCTTATCCTATTTGATTGCTTGCATTAGATGCATTGATTTCACGGAAGATGCTGATTTTTTATTTGATGTAACTATATGTATGGTGTACAATAATTTCAAGGTAATTAGATTAACGTTGAATTCAGTGTGAGCACACAAAAATTATTGATGGTGTGCATGGCTTTCTATGTTATAGTAATTCAAACATTAATAAAACATTCGAATTTTCATCTCAAATAAAATGTTCACTTAATTGAAATGTTTGCTTCTTGAAAGTGTAAACTATTTTTAATTGAGTACATTATTATTATTCCCATTTTTCATCATTCGACATTGTTAGTCACTTTGTATTCAAATGAGGTAATAGAAAACAACTACCATTGAAACCTACTCATAGTTTAACCCTCCATAAGTCGCAATGATTGACTTTGGACAAATCTATCGTTTAATATTGGAGAGTAAGAGAGACAAGGTATGACATTTACTACAATAACATGAGTTGAGACAAGGTATGAAATTTACTACATTAACATGAGTTAAATATTTGAATGGTCTATTATTTCAAGATTCCTTTTTCATATGATCGATTTTAAAATACAACAAAACTACCATGTGTGATAATAAGAATTGTAGAAGAAAATAGTTTGAGATTAATCACAATGAAGACTATTTGTAATTTACTACATCCTTATTATTCAAATTTTCTATCATTGAAGATTGTTACATTATCACTTTGTATTCAAATATTTTATTTCATCAATATTCATCATTAAGAAAATCTCAATCATCTAAAAAAACTGAGGTAATTAGGAAATTTTAAAATTAAAATGACCAGATTAATATTAGACATATTTAAAATATTTAAAATGATAAGAAGAATTAGATGTTCCACATATTTTCTAAGGTTGTGCATGAATGAAACCAGCTTAGATCCCTCTTAACCTCAGATCTATCAAGTGTCGAGAGGGATCAAATCTCTCTAGGTGCAAACCTTTCCTCAAGTTTTGCACTCAAAAAAAGGTCTGCACATTGATAGATTCGATCTATCCAACGCTTGATAGACCCGAGTTTAAGATGGTTCTAAGCTAGTATATTTTAGGGTTGGAGTATTTTTATTGACACATAATGAAACAAGTTCAATTCCCACAACTAAAAGGTATTTTGTAGGAGTGAAAGGATGTCCCCTTACGGACCACCAACGATTCATTCTAGGTGTTGTAGTATTCCTTGAATAACAGTGATAAGTGAGCCTATTCTAGGTGGTGTAGTATTACTTGAACATAAGTAGATATGCTTGTCTCACTGTTGATTTGACAACTAAATTATGATATATTTTTCCTAATGTAAAAAAAAATAATACAATTTTAGATTGAGAATTTTAACCATTTTAAAAGAGTCATAATGACCCTCAATCAAATTGAAACAATATGTGGCCAAGGAGAAAAGAAAAGAAGTTGAGATTTTTCTGCATTAGACGACGCGTTCTTTTGAATCTTCGAATCATTTGAAAATAAGGAGATGAATGATTGTACGTTGGAAATACTGTCTCCCGGGCAGGAGAAAAGACACTACAACACAAAGGGTGGTTTTAAGACAATTTTTAAGACAATTTTTGGGTAAATTGTTTTAACTTGAGACAAAAGAAAACTTGTGTATTGTCTTAGATATTTTCCTTAAGCGGGAGTCTCAAATTAAATTGTCTTAAAATATTGTCTCTATAAAGACAATATATAACACAAGAAGAAATTGTCTCCATAGACAATTTCATTTTTTTCTCCCCAAAGACAATTTTATTTTTGTCTCTCTAGAGATAGTAGTTGGGATTAAAGACATATTGTCTTTAAAGAGACAATGTCTTTGATCCTGACTATTGTCTCTCTAGATACAATAAAAAATTACATTCAAAGATAATACAACATCACTTTTGTCTCTTTAGAGGAAATATAAAATAATGAATTCAGAAAAAATATCTCACCATTGACATAAACCAATATTAAAAGTATTTAATTATAAATAAACTAAAATATCATTGATTAATTCATATTAGGGCACATTAGAATCAAACTACTGACCTCTTGCTTATAAATTAGGTGCTCTTCCATTGAGCTAATACCGTTTAAAGAATTATATGAGAGTTATGGTAGTCCTTGAAATTGCATATTTAGGCATTGATTTAAAAAAAAAATCTCGACAGATAATGGTGCAATCTTTGTAAAATATAAATCGTGCAACGTTATTTTTAACTTGATAAAAATATCTCAATGGATTTAGCTCAATGTCACACCAATGTAGCATGACTCAAACAACAAGCTAATAATATACATGTTAGTGTAAAATATTTCGGAAATTGTACCAAATTCTGGGGAGATTAGCCGTGAGATTGTTGGTATGGTTCGGTACAAGTGTCCCTTCTTGAAATTCCTGCCCCTCATACCTTGTGGAGCGCCATTGCTAACCGGGTGGTCATATAAAGGGCACGACCATCTCGATCGGGGACTTAGAGCACTTAGAGACACGGGCTTTCACCACAGTAGTGTTGTGGATCTTGGAGCCAGGAATTCCATCATCTGACAAGGGCGTGGGGGGGAGATGATGTTCGTAGAGAGTTTTTTGGGAGGGACCTACTATGAGTGGCCCCAAATGATGTTGTTGTCGTTGAAATGAAATTTATCACTATGAATGTGATGGTTCAATGAGAGTGGTTCATTTGGGACAGTTTTATACTTCTTCTTTGAGAATATCCCGACCATCCATCCACATGTGAAGTTCCGAGATGCAGGCCCATAGTAGCCAAGAATGTGCTACTAGGGACATCTACTACGACGAGGTGGAGGAGGGGGAGTCAAATGAGTGTTATGACCAAATTTTTTCACTCATTGGGATCTGATGCCACTCTACATAGATGGCTATCCATACAGTGGTATGAAATTTCAGGGTGATCCTAACTTGCCACTTCAACCAGGACGAGCATGGGATCCAGATGGTAAGTGATAGTTTCTATTTAGGTTGCATATAAAGTTTTTATAATATGTATGTGGTATTGATTCTTAACTTATGGTATGAAGATATAGCACTGGTAAAATTGGTAGGATATGTAGGACGAGTCACAACGCCTCGGGCTGCAGAGCAAAGTGGATTTACATCACACCAGAGACAGACTATGAGGCTATGATGGAGGATCTCCGTCACATATGTGATGTGGTACTGACTAGGGTATCAGAGTGTGGGTGGAATGATCTAGAAGATCAGTATACTGATGAGTGGACGTGCCTTCCCTCAGAGTAGCAAGGGATCATGTGGTGCATGGAGATGGACTATGAGCTAGTGGTGTGGAGTCATTGGACCGAGAGCCTCTAGATAGTGATTAGGGATAGGGACATGTGGGTCCGCTTTTTTGTTTTGTAAAATTATATGGGAATGTCGGATGCATTTAGAGTAGTGGACTCAAAACACTTATGCTTTTATATGATGATACATAATATGGATATGCATCTTTTTATATGACAATTGTGGTTCACCATTTTTTGTATTATGGTTGCCTTGTGTTATATGCATGTGATAAATGCCAATATAGAATTTTATTTGCAATGATAACTACATAGTGATTTTTTGCTCTAGAAACATGACTCAAGGTAATGGATTCAAATTCACATGCTAAAAAATTCACTCATATATATTTTCTAAATAGGTCATGGTTATGCACATGATAAATGTCATTCAATTGCATGACAAGTAGCAAGGAATCTAAAATAACATGAAGATGAAGGATGCAATGATCGAGGGAATCGACTAACAAACCTATCACTGCATTATATTCGGCCTAGTTATTGGCGGCAGGTCTAATGCATATGCCGTTGGAGTGAACTAAAAAATGCAAAGGGGTAAAAATGGCCCAAGCTGTTGAGGCTAGATTCCTTGAGAAGTGACTCACACCATCGGCATGGATGATATACGGTGTGGATGATGGATCCATATAAAAGGTGCCAAAATATAACAAATGAGATGGTGGTGAATGCAAGCTACCTAAAAAAAAGATAAGAAACAAATACAAGCACTTCTATGTGAAATTTTATGGATAGAATCTCTTCAAGTAAAGTGCATTACGAGGGTTAGGAAGGAGTTTTCCTTTAAAATCCTCTAAAATGTATGCCCCCTTGCTGAAATCCTTACCAATGATGTAAGGTCCTAGCCATAATGGTTCAAAATTTCCTTGCCCCAGGACATCATGAGCTTGATCATACACAATAACAAGCTTTCCTTCATGAAAGGTACGATGGTGGAATTTATGGTCATACTGGGCTTTGGTGTGCTTTTTTCCCACTTCGATGGCTTGCAATGCAACACGACTGTCTTGATTGGCATGCTCAAGCATGATCAAACATTGTTCTAAAGGTTGAGTGTATGAGAGGAGTTCGAAGGCAAGGTTAAGGTAGGGGATTTCACACTCGATCGGAAGGACGACCTCCTCTAAAAAAACAAGGTGTTAAGGATTAAACCTAGTTTCATATCATATTATATTATTACCTCATTTCATATCATATTAGCTTATATAAAATTTTTAATTAATCAATTTATTTAAAAAAAAAATTAAAAAAAAAATTAATTTTAAGATAAATCTTATTTCTTTTTATATTATTATTAAAAAAAATTCAATCATAAATATTATATTTTTGTGTATAATTTTTTTTGGTGAAAATCACATGTAAGAAATTTTTTGTGGACGCTTTTAATGAGCCAGTGTGGTTCATCATCAGGACAAGATGAGAAATCTGATCAAGAAACCTAATTAAATAGATAAGGAAAGCTCCAACTAACCATTATAAAATAATGGCTAGTTTCACTAGAACAAGAAATTAAGTTAAATTTCATCATATTATATTATATTATATTTTAATTTTAATTTTTAATTTAAATATAATTTAATATTAATGTTTTTTAATAAATTTAATATTAATATTTTTTAATATAATTCTAAATTTTATTATTTTAATACTTTGAATTATATAAATAAATAAATAAATAAATAAATAATAATAATAATAATAATAAAATAACTAAATAATAACACTAATAATAATAATAAATATAAAAATAAATAGACAAATTTCTTATTTAATTTACTCAATAGGTAATTTTACTATTTTAAATCATAATATAATAAGGATGATACTAATAAGAAAAATCAAAATGATAGTAATTATAATAATAAACCAAAAGGAACAGATAGGGAGAAAGAAACCAGGAGTTAGAGGTGAGGGAACGATATGAGGGAGCATAGAGGAAGAGGAAAAAAAATGGCAACGAAGAGTGAAGGGCGGGAATCCAACATCTACTAACACTCCACCCATCATCCCTGTCAAGGTTAACCGGCCTCTTTTCAATTTCCAATGCTTCCCTCAACTTGCAGTGGTGGAAATGGTCAATCCTCGCAATAACCTCAACATTTTCAATACAAATGTGATGATTTGTCTTTTTAGCATGCTCTATTAAGGTAGAGAACCGAGATCTACTATGTCTAAGGTCAACAATATGTTCATGAATTCTTTGATTAATTGATCGACCAGTTTCACCGATGTAAGGTGTCCCACAAGAGCGCGAAATCAAGTAAACACCCTTACTATCCTTAGGGAAAATCTGGTCCTTAACCGATCTAAGCGAACTATGAATGGTGCGCAGGGGCCTGAAGGTTGAGGACACATTATGTTTCTTCAAGATCCTAGCGATTTTATCAGTAGTACCTTGAATAAATGGAAGGTGAACTCCAGATAACCGATCACAAGGATCTTTCTTAACCTTAGGACTTTTTTCAACATTTTGAAAAGCTCTAAGACATTGAACCCTACTATAACCATTCTTACTAAAAACATTAAAGAGATTAAATTTTTCACCTTCAAAGTGGTGCTCATCGGAGATTCTAAAGGCTCTGGTTACTAGGGTACTGAGAACCCCAAGCTTCTAAGCCGCGAAATGATGAGAAATAGTATGCAAATATTGCTTAGTATGTGTATTCTTTATAAAGGCTTGATGAAAGAAGGAACCATCATCATTTCTCGAAAGAAAAACATCGAGAAAAAGCAAGCTACCATCCATTTCAATATTCTTAATATTATATTTTTATTATCCATTTAGTAATTATTAATAATTAAATTTAATAATTAGGCCGATAGGCCTTCTCTTATGAAAGAGATGTAGTTTTTGATCGTCAACACTTTTAATCTCCGACTGACACGTGTTCCCCTGACACCTATTTCTGGTTTCCGATTTGTTGGCAAAAACCAGTTATTGTTATCCAGCCGCCTCCACTCTTTGTCCCCGCGGACTCGCTTTGGCGCGCTTAAATCACGACTGTACTCAAAACCACCCATCCCGAATTCATCATTGTTTTCTCCGGTTTGAGCTGCTCCACAGATCTGTGTTTGTTAAAATCAACAGATTTCAGCTTCGAATCAGAATATGCTCGGGTTTTTGGGGTTTATGCTCTTCATTCTGTCTCTGCCATTCTCCGCCCACTGTATCGTCTCGAACACCTAACAATCAATTCATGTAACAACGCCTTTCTTCTATCTTGATGTCGTGTAGATTTATCAATCTCCAACGTTGTAGAGCTCTTTTTGCTGCAATTTCATGGATATTTTAGAGTCAATCAAATTGCTTCGGTTATGAGTCTTGGAGATGTTTCAACGATGATACGTTTTCTTATTCTTCTGTTCTGTTGCCGTTAGTAAAATATTTTCTTGGGCTTTTCTACCATTTAAAACATTTTAATGCAGGTTTTGTAAACAGGTTGTGGACTCTTATGTAAAGGCCCTCTTCCCATATGTAAGTAAATAGTGTGGTCAATTAATAGTGTGTTATGTGGCTAATGGAAAATTGATCGATGGTTTATGACTCCATTTCATTTATATTGAGACTTCCAGCTTCTGCGTTATCTGTGGAAGTTCAGTTCGACCATTTTCCCAACTGCTTCATAGAATTAACATTTTCTTTCGCATTTGGGCTAAACACTGAACTAACATTTTCAGAGATGGTCAGAAGAAGCATTGCAAATACGGCATCTATAAACTGGCTATTCGAGATGGTCAGAAGAGGCACTGCAAATACGACATCTATAAACTGTGTTGTGAGCTTCAGATTGCACTGGTTCAGGGTTTTTGCAAAATAGCACACAAAACGGCCCAAGTTGTGGATGACTTCAACAAAAGAATGGCAGATTTTGCGCAAGAGAGGAAGAAGTATCTAAACATTGTAGAAATAGTGGGGATGGGCGGGTCCGGAAAAACAACACTGGCCAGGCACTTGTTCAACATCTGCCACTCTGCATTTCATGCCTCATGTTTTCTGTTTGATGTGTGCGAAGCATCTGCTAACAATAACTTACCAGCTCTCTAAAGAAAACTATTAAAAGAGCTACTGCATGTTAATTATGACATTGACAGCGTTAGTCAAGGAAAGAAGTTTCTCAGATTTGGTTTTGCAGCAGCTGAGACTCGCCGCTTTCTTATAATTCTTGATGACATTTATCATAATGAGCAAGTAGACGTCCTCTTAGCAAAAAATGTTCTGAGATCTGATAGTTGTGGGTGAGTGTTTGTTTACATTTAGGTAGTTCTAATTTAATGAGTTTTGCTATTTGGGTGTGCCAATGTAATGCTTTTTACGCATTTTCTTCATTTTGCTGAATCTAAGAGACTTGCATTTCTTTTTTTCTACTTATGACGTGCAAAAGTTTCAACATTTCTCCATGCCTGTGAGGGAGAAGCGATGACTAGGCTTACCAATGAGAAAGTTCCATACTTCAATGCTCCCATATATTTGCAGAATAAAACCCAGATAGGCAAAGTTCAAGAAATCTTTGGTCCTATTAATGAAGCTGTAAGTTAAATTCTTCTAGGTTTCTGCTTGCTTATTGGATTACTTGTACCTTTTGATTTTCATCATTTGGTTTGCTAGTAGGCATTTTTTTGTTGGGTTCTCAACAAGTATTCTATGTATTTGCCTGCATTTTGGTGTGCCTACAGTATTTTTCTGTAAAGATGATGGAGGGCATAATTGCTACCTCATATACTACTGGAGACAAGTTTTATGTTGATCCTGCAAAGCTGCTGCCTTTGCAGAGATTTCTTCCTCAACCCAAGTAAGTCAATTTCCTTTTTAAATAAATGCGATGTTGAGGCTTCTTTATATGTTTCTCATAATGTAGTACTATTTTAGGATCAAAGTAGAATGTTTGTACTTGGGAAGGAAATGCATCTTATTCCTTGCAAGTGTTTAAAAAACATGTGACAAGGGTTGTTAAGCGGTTAAGCTATTAAATCAACATTTTTAGTACAGAGATCCCGTGTTCAAATGGTTATGGTGTGTTGTCAGATTAATATGGACAACATTAGCTGCTGCATTTGGGACTGTGTGGAAGCCCAGTGATCTTGATGGCCAATGAATATGGTGTATCTCAATAGATGAAGCTGAGGTTGGTGAATTTGACAATCAATACTGTCACCCAATCAGTACTGGATAACTATCTAGATAGGATTTGTATGTATAGCCCACTTCCTTAACTGAGCATTTAGTGACCCTAAAAAATAATTAAAGAGAAAGAAGGAAAACATGACCCAAGGGGCTCCACACTGCAAAGAGTGGACTTCTTTTGGCTTAGGTGGTAAGTCCGTGGGGTAATTATTCTGCCAACAATGGCCAGCACTAGCATCTTCATCCCTTTGGAAATCCTGCCATATGCTTCGCAGTAGAGTGAGCGATACTACAGGTGAAATTTAAACTCTGTGAAGGGCCTAATACTCTCCCTCTTAACCATTGGATCATTTTAATGTATTACTGCTATATTCCCCTGCATCATGTATTGCTGTACTTGTATTTTGAATTTTGGAAATTTTCCTTTGACTCTTTAAGTTTTGGGTATCCAGCACCTATCAAGAGGTGGGAATCATACACACATTATGTGGCTTGATCTTAACATTTTTGGTGTGTGACCACTTCATTTGGCTTAATGGCTACCATGGCTCAACTACTCTTTTGTGGGAGCATGCTGACCACTTTTTTGAGGAAACAAACTTTAATGGGGGCTATAAATTCCTATATAACACTACTTCATTTTCACAAATTCAGTTGTTACCTTTTTAAGATGTCTATAATGGTTCCTATATTTTATTCTAGCTGAATTTATTGGCTATTAGTCCAAGATGTGATATTTAATATTTTTTTTTGTTCTGTTAAGACATGGGCCAGTCGAATGGTGGCAGGGGTGGTGACCATGGTGGTGGACGTGGAGGTATATGTTGTTTTCTTACCTATTTTTTTAAAGTTTATTCATCTAATATTGGTGATGGAAAAATAATACCTAAAATATAGAGCAGAATCTTATGAGGGCATGTTTATACTTGTATTGAATCAAGTTTGTTATGCTGGAATGACCTATTTGCGGATTTGCTTCCGTTCAACTTGTTGGTATTTTGTGAGACCAGGAAGAGGTGGCCCACGTGGTGGTGGTCGTGGTGGTGGGTTTCTTGGGAGAGGTGGACCGGGTGGAGGAAGAGGTGGTCCACGGGGTGTTGGCCGAGGTGGTGGTGGTGGGTTTAGGGGCAGAGGAAGATATTGATGACCATACATTGGTTATTAATTATATGGCCTACTCTGATGGCCAGTTTCTTCCAGTAGCAGTTGTTGAAAATTTGAATGCCATTGTAGTGAATTTCATCATCCATTCTAAAGTGACCTACTGAAGGAAGATGGTGGTCAATGAGTTGTTTTCTATATACCAATCCCACTTGTTGCAAATTGATTCAAGGTGAATTGCAACTAAAGCCATAATTTTATTTTACAGTTTTGGTAGATGTATTCATATTTTCAATTAGTGACAAGTTTTAATGATCAATCAAAATGATATTTCCATCATGTTCACTGTGGTGGTTAAAAAATGTTGCTATTTTTCATGGTGCTCCAAGATGTTTGTTTATAGGATAATATTTCATCAACATATCATTTAATGATTTTCGCTCGCCTATTCTTAAATTGTTTTTCAAGAATAGGACAAGTGTTTTAAAGTTTACATGGTTGTGCTAGTGTATTTTCGATTTAATAGCTTCATGAAACTTGATTATGAATAGTGAATTTTAAAGTTTATATGGCTGTGCAATATAAACTTGCAGCAGCAAGTTCCTTTTTAAGTCCCTTTTCTGCTGCTTTTTAATTTCTCAGAGATATTGTATGATGGAAAACCTTTTTTTAACAACTAACATTGATCAGAAATCTTAGATCAGTTTTGGATCTCAAACTGTATTGGTTAGTTCCAATCACAGATATTTCTCAAACTACAGAGATTGGTTATTTTTCCACATTTTTCAAATTTGCTTTCAAATGGTCATTTCTTTTAATTGACTAAATAAAAAAATAAATCAAATTCTACTTCTCCTTTCAGGCTTTCAGTTTTCTTCTTCCATAATTCATTATCACAATGGAATTGCTGAACTTTAATTGTGAAGATTGCTACACAACTCATCGAATAAGTCTCTTAGTACATAACTGAGAATTGAATAGAATTAGTAGATTGAGGTAGAGCTACGTTACTTACAAATTTCTTGCTTTGTTTATAAACTCAATACTCTACTTCACCCATGAGAGATGGTGGGTTGCCCTCTTGATATTTATTTTGTATGGTTTAGATTTATTGCCCATCATCTTTGTGCAAAATTCTACAAAATCTCCTTCATCTCAAAAACTACAATTACTTCAAATTAATAATTCACAAACAATACTCCTATCAGCCTCTCCTTGCACCTTCTGGGGCAACTACTAGTTTATCTTAATTAAAATAATATCTAAAATAGTGAATGTATTGATATATTCCAGTTATCCACAAAAATAAAGTCAAATAAAAGTAAAATGATGTTGATGGGCACTAAAATAAAATAAATTTTGAAATAATATATATGGACCAGGAATATCCACGGGTTGTCCGTAACTAGACACTTCGATAAAAGTAAAATGGATAGTCAAACAAATTCAAAATTTAGAGATTTCATAATTTGGTTTGCACGCAAGGCTGTCCACAAAAAGACACTCAAATAAAAGTATGATTTTGATGGTTTATTCTTAAAGGTTATTTTTTTAATTTTAAATAAAATTTAATGGAAAATGATTTATAATGTTTATATTTATTAAAATCGAAATAAATTTGATTAATATAATGATAAAATTAAAAATTATTTTAAATTGAGCAAAATTTTTACGCTGTAAAGCGTTTTTATTTGAAAACAACTTTGCTAAAGTGTGACGTGTAGCAATGTACATCATTGATTTTTGTGTTAGACGATTGAAACAATGTGTACCTTAGGATTAAATACTGTTACAGAATACGATTACAGAAAAGAATTGATAAAATCGTGCCCTTCGACCCCTCAGCAATGTTACAGGCCTTGCCATTTTGTATGACATTAGGAGGACACTCCCCTATTCTACCTCAGAGGATGGCACCGATTTCCTGTACGACTTCCTCAATCAGACTGCCCTGAAACAAGCGTTGACGGAAGATGTGAATACCGAATGGGAGGAATGCAGCCAGACAGTGGAAGATAAAATGGGCAAAGATGTGATGAAGAGCAGTAAGTGGATGGTCGAAATCCTGGTGCGGCGGAGGCCAAATTTTCATTATGATAGGATTAAATTAAAGCTCTGTTCTGCAAGCCCTGTTTGCCCTTCCACTCTTTCTCAATTTGATCGAAAAATTCATTGCAATATCTCCCCGAATTTTGAAGATTGTGACTGATTCAGTGCAATATCTTCCCCAATTTTGAAGATTGTGACTGATTCAGTGCAATATCTTCCCCAATTTTAAAGATTTGTCTAGGTTTAATCATCAAAATAAAAACAGGTCATGAGTTTGATGGATTTGAAGGAGGACCCGGAAAAGGGAGCTGTGGGGTTTGTGGGCAAGTCATTTTGGCGCAACAACTCGCTTTCCTCTTCGCGTTAGGTCATGCCTGGGTGGGCAGAACCCATACAATAACAAATGGTAAGTGTTATTTCCATCTCTGATTGTCAAATATGAGAAGAATCAACAATCTCTAATTGGAAACATTCCATAAATCTTAGAGGACGAATAGTTTGTCGTTGCTCCTAGCGAAGGAAAACCTATTAGCTGCTGCTCCTATTGGCTTCTGTTCTTAACGAAAACGACAGCTGCTCCTAAAGAAATAGTTTGGTTGTTGCTCCTATTGGACTACTGCTCCTATTGGACTATTGGTTGTTGCTCCTATTGACTGTTGCTCCTATTGGACTGCTGTTGCTAAAGAAACAGTTTGGCGGAGATGTCAATGATGCAGTTTGGCACGAAGATATTGTACAAAGAATTAATGTTCGAGAAAAGACTGTTCAAAACTGATGTGAGTACTAATTGCAGACTGGCTATTCCCAAAAATGTTGCTGAGGAATATATTCTCAAATACTTCACACATGATTAGTTGATACAAGTGAAAAATGAGGGTATGCTCTTCCCTATCATTAATTTGGACAAAGGAATATAACAAAAGTTAGTGTTAAAACAACAAGCCACTATGAAGACTTATGTGCTTTTAGGTGGATGGATGGATTTTTTGAGGCTGCTACCATGTTTTAGCTACTTAACATATTAGCTCGAATTGGATTTCTGCTACAGCCTTAGAAATGGTTGTGCTTCTGAGTGTAAGTATAATTTTCATAGACTATCAGTGTTTTGCAATTATAAAGTTCAGATTGTCATTCAGACTTGAGATGGAATTCTGGATATAGATTTGGTTTATTAGGATTAAGCTATTCATTATCTTGTATCAGTAAAAAATATTAAGGTAAAAATGTGGGGTTTTATTGTTTATTATTTTTTGAACAGGGAGCAACAATCCAAAATCAGCATGTATAGTACCATGGGGAGGATCAGAGGAGGCAGTTAAACGTTGGAAAAAAGCACATGATGGAATTTCATGAAGAGGGAAACACATTAGGAGTATTTTCAGTTACTTATTTTCCACAGTTTGGGACAATGTTGAAATAAATTCAAAAAGAGATCTGCTCCTCAAAATCACACTAATACTGCGCTTAGACTTTGCTTACCCTGCCATAGTCATTCGTATATAAAATCAATTTGATCAGCTTGGTGAACCTCAATATTTTACATATCAGATCCTTCAATTTTGATTTTGAGGGTTTTGATAGATGAGTGGCATTCATGGTCTCTATATATGTTTACATGTCTGATCCTTCAATTTTTTTAAGTCTTTGGTAGATGGGTGCTACTCATGGGAAAATTTTAGTGGTTTTATTTTTATTGAATAGATCAAAAGGATCAAGATTGGATCCTGTAGATTGCCCCAAGGGTTATTTACTCAACACCCAAGTGTTGAACCCTCAAACGAAAACCTGGAATAAGATTTTTCCTGTGAAAAGTCCAACATATGGAAGCAAATTTCGTTTCAGAATTAGCTTGATTTATTTTGACCGTGATGTAAGAAGAGTCTTAATTTTGATCTTGATTCAAAACTAAGTCTCTAAATAACCATATATACACAGAAGGAAGACCTTTTTTCATTCCTTTAGTTATTTTATAAAACGAGAGTATTTAGACTGAAAAATTATTAGCCTGTGTTAACAACAATGCTATTGTACAGTTGAAGTCCTTGATAAACAACTGAGCATCTTTCTTCCATTTGCTGACAGGCAACTAAGATGGTTACAATAATGCTTTCCAAAGGATATACCTTAGGAAAGGATACATTGAGCAAAGCCAAAGAGTTAGATGAGAAGTATCAAGTCATGGACACTGCTGCAGCAAAGGTGGCAGATTTTGGCAAGTTCTTCGGGGAGTTTTTGGTTTCTGCAGGAACAGCAGTTGTCAACAACAGTTATTTTGCAACAGGAGCACTGATGGTTGCTGGGGCTCTTGACAGGGTAGCCAAAACTGCTGCTAATTTTGGTAATAGGAAAAACGTAGCAAAGAAATAGTTCTAAAATGTCGTTACTCCCAATGTTTATTTGTCTCATAGTTAACAACAAAATGGTGCAACTTTAGTGTTACAGACACGTGAGTGAGCTACAGCTCACAATTTTGAGAATATTTAAAAGTTGCTACCATGATTGTGCTCTAGTTATAAAGTGTGAATGTGGCATATTGTGGAATATGTCAGAGCTAAACTAATATGCCAGGAATGGTTGGCAATGGTTTAAAGAATCTAAGCTGGAATTAGATTCAGGCTCTCTTTGTACTGTAAATGTTTTTTTTGGCACGTAAGGATATGTTGCATTTATGAGACTTTTTATGCATTAAATGTTTGAGCTTTTGGGTGATTTTTCATCATGCATGCAATATTGGGTTCTTATTTTTCATGATTGGTATGAGAGCTGGAATCCTTGTTGTTCATGATGGTTTGAGGGAGAATTTGTTATTTGTTATATTTATGTGTTTATTTTGAAATGAGGTGTTTAGCAACGGCGAAGTCCTTGATAAACAACTGAGCATCTTTCTTCCATTTGCTGACAGGCAGCTAAGATGGTTACAACAATGCTTTCCAAAGGATATACCTTAGGAAAGGATACATTGTGCAAAGCCAAAGAGTTAGATGAGAAGTATCAATTCATGGACACTGTTGCAGCAAAGGTGGCAGATTTTGGCAAGTTCTTTGGGGAGATTTTGGTTTCTGCATGAACAATAGCTGTCAACAACAGTTATTTTGCAATAGGAGCACTGATGGTTGCTGGGGCTCTTGACAGGGAAGCCAGAGATGCCGCTGATTTTGGTAATAAGAAAAATGCAGTAAAGAAATAGTTCTAAAATGTTGTTACTCCCAATGTTTATTTGTCTCATAGTTAACAAAAAAATGGTGCAACTTTAGTGTTACAGACATGTGAGTGAGCTACAGCTTACAATTTTGAGAATATTTAAAAGTTTTTACCATGACTGTGCTCTGGTTAGAAAGTGTGAATGTGGCATACTGTGGAATATGTCAGAGCTAAACTAATATGCCAGGAATGGTTGGCAATGGTTTAAAGAATCTAAGCTGGAATTAGAGTTAGGGCTCTCTTTGTACTGTAAATGTGTTTTTGGCATGTAAGGATATGTTGCATTTATGGGACTTTTTATGCATTAAATCTCGTTAATCCACCCTACAAGATACAGTCTACGGTCTCATACACCACTTCATTGTTCTTCAGGTAAGGCAGATTTTAATCTATAATCATTCATATAAAGTGCACAGCCAACCAATACCCATCGATACGATCTTGTCCTAGAAGCCAGAACATCATCTGCTTGAGTTTTGGACAGAAAAAGTCATGATTATAAGCTACGTCTTTACAGGCATCTATTTATAATCTACAAAACCATAAACTCACTGTAGGTGTTAATCCATCATATTCATGACATAACACACTCATCATTCATGACTTAATGCTCACTTTACATATATAATATAACAGTTCATTCTTCACCCAATCAAAACTTAATTCTATAACCTTTCTTAGCAATATGTTCAATCAACATTCACCTGAAAAAATCTCAACCAATAAAAAGAATATTTTCTCTATCATGTAATATTTCGACTGTAGTATAAAAGAATTTTTATTCTTCGAACCAAAAAAAAAAGAGTGGCTTGTTAGTCCATAGCTGTGTACACAGCAGAGAGGGCATGTCCTACTCACATGTAATAGTGTGCATTTTAACTTGGCATTGGGACATATTACTATTCCACACACGCATTCACAGTACCATATTCAGTTATATACTTCAATACACAGCTCCATTTAGAGAGAGAATCCCACTTACATTATTGAATCATTTCCCACAGTAGCCAAAGATAGAAAACCCAATAGTTTATTGTTGCAAACTATCATGTCATACTATATTATACTATATTTTTTTCACTGAGACCAACACAGGTACATTCTTAGATGATCAAAGCCCCAATAAATATATCATAATTGCAGCAGTCAAAAATGCCTTTATAACATTGGGATAATTCAAATTGTTCAGCCAACTAAATAAGATAAATATTCAGTCCAACTAACACTATCGTATGGGTTGTCCAATTTGACAGAAAACAGTGAAACAGATACAGTATTGAGATGAATAATAACTCATAATTTAATCGTTTATGCTTAACATAACTTAGCTGGCATATCCCATACAAATACAATTACCCAACGAGCGAGAGACCAAAGGAGAGTCACTCTGTATCAGAAAACTACTCGAAACTAGGGAGCCTTAGGATCCCCTGTTGGGAGGATTTCCCATCGACAGGGCTCAATATCATTGGAAACTGGATAATAACCAGCTACTGTGGTTCCATCTTCTGACTTGGCAGCTAACCCGAATTCAAAGACAGATGTTTCTGTTGGCCTTGGCACCTCCATGGCAGCACCATTGTATGAATCCGTGGCCTGTTTGGCAGATGGTGTGGTTGAAGCAGTTGACAGCGAAGGAGGCTTTTTGGGTTTTTCTTCAGCTGCCTTCTTGCTGTTCCTCCAGAATAGCAAACCCATATTGTTCTTCTAAGCTTAGGAATCTGTGGATGTAGGGCTCAAATGAGATGGTCGTTTAACTTCAGGACAAATAAGTTTTGGGTGATTTTTCATCATGCATGCAATATTGGGCTCTTATTTTTCATGATTGGTATGAGAGCTGGAATCCTTGTTGTTCATGATGGTTTGAGGGAGAATTTGTTATTTGTTATATTTATGTGTTTATTTTTAAATGAAGTGTTTAAAATTTTCAGACACTATCAGTGTTTATTTTGAAATGAAGTGTTTAGCAACGGCTGTGCTTCTGACTGTAAGTATGATTTTCATAAACTATCAGTGTTTTGCAATTAGAAGGTTCAGATTGTCATTCGACTTGAGATGGCATCCTGGATATAGATTTGGTTTATTAGGATTAAGCTATTCATTATATTGTATTAGTAAAAAATATTAAGGTAAAAATGTGGGGTTATATTATTTATTATTTTTTGAACAGGGAGCAACAATCCAAAATTAGCAAGTATGTATAGTACCATGGGGATGATCAGAGGAGGCAGTTAATCGTTGGAAAAAGCACATGATGGAATTTCATGAAGAGGGAAATACATTAGGAGTATTTTCAGTTATTTATTTTCCTCACTTTTTAAATTTTTTTACGCTTTGGGACAATGTTGAAATAAATTCAAAAAGGGATCTGCTCCTCAAAATCACACTAATACTGCACTTAGACTTTGCTTACCCTGCCATAGTCATTCGTATATAAAATTAATTTGATCAGCTTGGTGAACCTCAATATTTTACATATTAGATCCTTCAATTTTGATTTTGAGGGTTTTGATAGATGAGTGGCATTCATGGTCTCTATATATGCTTACATGTCTGATCCTTCAATTTTTTTAAGGCTTTGGTAGATGGGTGCTACTCATGGGAAAATTTCAGTGGTTTTATTTTTATTGAATAGATCAAAAGGATCAAGATTGGATCCTGTAGATTGCCTCAAAGGTTATTTACTCAACACCCATGTGCTGAACCGTCGAACAGAAACCTGGAATAAGATTTTCCCTGTGAAAAGTCTAACATATGGAAGCAAATTTCGTTTCAGAATTAGCTTGATTTATTTTGACTGTGATGTAAGAAGAGTCGTAATTTTGATCTTGATTCAAAACTGAGTCTCTAAATAACCATATATACACAGAAGGAAGACCTTTTTTTTCAATACGAAAAATACTGACATTATGATCTTTAGGTTAGCATCAATAGAACCAATCACTAGGTTTCACAATTTCACTCCCTCGTTGGGCTCAAAAGATGGTTATAATAACTGGGTTTCAAACTTTAAAAAGGTGACTCACAAGATGTATAATAATCATTCGATCATATATCCATTTTAAATCTATTTTATTAATTTGGAAAAAAAAAAAATTTAACTATATCTATTAAACCTCTTTATTATACTCGTTAAATAAATAAATTATAAATTAATAAAAAATAGTAAACAAACAATGTATTATTTGAATCTATAATTACAAATCCTTAATAACTATATATATGGTATGATATTATAATTAATATCACTCAACTTTAATCTAAAAAAATAAACCAAAAAATGACTAATTATCATAAACTCAAGAAAGTTTATTCAATTCTGAGCCTCAACATCAAATGTTGTAAGATAATCATAATACATATAAGGTTTTGGAAAGATTGAGACTTGTTATAAACATTTTTATCTAGAGATTAATTATATTTTTAATATCATATCATAAGAATATTGACCATTAAAGATTAAAATATTAATCATTCAAGTTAGTTTATGAATCTCTCATATAATTAAAATAATCAAATCATAATGAAATAACATTTTTTTTCCAATACTAATATAATTATAATCTAGTTGTCTCAGTTTAGTTTAGATTGATATGACAATGACATTCTTAACATTTTTTTGATGAGTAGATGCAAGACTATTCTTACTTCTTTTCTTTTACGAGTTAAGCTCGAGGAGGGCCGTGTTATGGCATTGGTGGACTCTACTAGATAGCAACAATTGATTAAGAGTCTTTTATACCTTACACAGTCTAGACCAGACATCTCCTATGCACTTGAAGCCGCTTACACATACATGCAAGAGCCAAATGGGTTACATTAGAAAGTAGCTAAGAGGATTTTTAGATATACCAATAACACAACTCGTAATGGCTTACACTATGCAACAGGATCCTTGTTGGGTTTTATTGTTCATACAAACTCATATTGGGCTAGTGATAACACAAATCGCAAGTCCATATTGAGATGTGTTCTCTACTTTAGTTTGAGTCCCATATGTTGGGCTACTAAGAAGCAGGTAGCTATTGCTATTTTATTAGTAGAGGAATAGTATATGGGTGCAATGAATATTGTTGCTAAGACCATTTGGTTTCATAACTTTCTAGTAGAGCTCTGTGTATATATTTAACTTCCTATAATGATATGATGTGATAAAAAAAGGACACTCAAGTTTGTAAAGACCTAGTTATGAGATAATGGATCATAAAAACTGAGGTTCAGGTGCACTATATATGAGATAAGATTCATACATGCATCATTAATATGTAGTTTTTCCTTCTTCTAATTAGAATTTAGACATGTTCACCATGAGTTTCACTCGATAGAGATTCCTAGCTTTGTGGTAGCATATAGAAGTGAAGGACACAACTCATTAGTAGCTAAATTTTTTGACATAAGTGCTCTTATTTTGGAGGGTTTTCTTCCCACTAGATTTTCCATATTTACCTCATGTTATCCTTTACTTATGTTGTACATGATTACCTAAAAAGGTTGAAAATTGTCGAAACTCCATAACTTCTATACTCCTCAGTTAAGCTTTCGGGGGGAGGGGTATTAGTGATGTATTGCATTGAGTGGTTGATCAGGTCCTACATGTTGGCCATCATTTGGCCCTCTTCCATACATTATTATGGGTACATTTGACCACTTTTATTCCATTACTATACATTCCCTACTATTTGGGATTATCTCCAATTATTTGGTATTTTATACTTTTAATATGTTTTTTTTTCATTAAGGGGTTTGATCTAGGATGACATGTGGCACTAACTATATGATGAAATGGTTTATTACACTCCATTAATTCATGATAAATCATGCATAGGCCTTCCTATAATGACTACACACTTGCTTTCATAAATTTAGTAGGTATCACCTAACTCCACTCACCTACCACCTGTTAGTTGGACTTCAATTCTATTTATGGATATTTCTTGGGTATTTATTTCATGCAAGAGTTATCTTATCATTTCTAACTTATTTCCAACTTTTCTTATTTCTAGTTAACTCTATCATTGGATATTTTTCTAATTTATGGTCTCCTAGTCTATTTTGGACTCACTAACTAACTAGGGAAGTGCTTTTCTAGTTAAATGAGTGCATGCAATAGGAATCCTAACATAATTTGACTTAGTTATTCATCCTACAGAGCCTATATATCGTATTTAAATAATAATACAAGAGTATATATATTGTATTTTATGAATAATTTGAATATGTATTCCTCGTTACTTAGTCATTTTTCCAATTATTTTTTCTTTCTTCTCTCTTTTTTTTTCAATATCTAGTCTAGTATTTTTCTCACACATGGATCTTGAGCTTGTGTATAAAATCATACACTTTAGAGCTATGGATTTTCTCAGTAAGTAAAAATACAATTTTTTCATTAAGGGAAAATTTTGAAAAACCTGAACTCAAGTGATTGTGGGTTGTGTTGGCACATGGGCCTTGGAAAACAACTTGTGGGACATTACAAAACTCAATTAAGCTACTTTGTTTACATTTTATTACCCTAGAAAAAATACACAATGTGTCCCTAAATGAATCCATTAATAAAACACTAACCAAGACTTAGATGGGAGGATGATCGATTGCATTGGACTCCTAAAACTGATTTATAAGTAGCCCGACACCCTTCTCCTATAATTTTATTAGCTAGAAATTCCTTTATTTAATGATCTATGGATTTAAGGTTTTCCTTAGAAAGGAAAAATATAATTTTTTCATTAAGGGGCCAATTTTGCAAAACCATAAATTAGCATACTATGGGTAGTGTACTTGCAAAGGTGTAGTTTAAAAAGGAAGTTTCTTTCTCATATTTCACTAATTAAATTCAACAACATGATTTTTGGTGAGAACATAACATGTTCCATCATTTAAATTACATTTTTGAATACAAAAATGGATTTAACACCCTAAAAAACCCCTAAGACATTAAGCTTGTGTAGACCGTACAACTTAAAACTACATTGTTCCCAATTTATTGCTAGATTTTGCATAAAATCAACCAAAACATCTGGAAAAAAATACCTTGTTAGACTAGGCCTCCTCACATGGGTCTTGGCCAAATAAACTTGTGGGATGTTATGAAAATAAATTATTCTATTCAATTTGTATTATATGTCCCTAAACCAAATTTAGAGTGTCTCCTTCAATGGTTATACTAAATGAGTTTCAAACTCAACATAAAGCTCTAACAAGACTTGAAGATGAGCGAAATATTGATTGTGTTGGACTTATAAACTAAGTTATAGTTATGGAAACCCTTCTCCTATGATTCCATTGGCCATAAATTCTCTTATTTGACAATATCTAGGGTTATGATTTTTCCCAATAAGAAACAATGTAATTTTTGCACAAAGCGGTAAATTTTACAAAAAAAAATATTAGGAGATTGCGGGTAGCATGGAATCATGGGACTTGGTAAAAAAATATTCGAGGAGCTTACATAACTCAATTATGTTATTTAAATTGGATTCCATACCCCTGGGCCAAATTCACAATGTGTCATTGAATGGGTCTAGAAAGTGAAACACAACTCACCATAAACTCTGAGGAGGATTCAGATGGGTGAACCGTAAATTGTGTTGGACTCCTCAGATTCAATACAATCAGGGCCACCCCTATCCTATTATTAAATTATCTAGAAAATATTCTAGAGCTATGGATTTGATGAGTAACGAATAATGAAATTTATCTCAAGAAATAAAAAACAACAAACAAAAAATCAACAAAAATAAATCAAAGGAGCCTTGATGTTCATTCATATTTGAAGCCTTAAAACATTGTTCTTCAAGCTAGAGAACTATGCAAAAATTCTTTAATAAATAAAAAATGACATGATGAACCAAAAATTAAGGCCGAGGAAGGCTATTTAAACCTATAGTGGGTTTGATGAGCTTTGGATGGTTCTCAAGTAGCTCATAGTGTTATCTCAAGATATTAGGTTTTTATTTTAATGGATGTCCATGAGTTTGAATTCTTATTGTAGCTTGTAACTGAAGAACAAACACATTAATACTTTGGAAAGCCACATGCCCTCTTCTATTGAGCACAGTTCCATGTTTGTAAATCTAAAAAAAACATCCAATAAGCTACTAACCTACCAATTTATAAAAACCACGAAAAATAAGAACAATGTAAATGAAAAATAAGAGAACACATTTTATATGAAATTTTTTTCTTCTTAAGGGGGGGAGATTTGGTTAATCTCCCTTTCCAATGTTGAGTTCATCAAGTATCAAATGCCCAAGTTAGTGACTTACATGAATTAGATCCCCATTTCTTTTTAATTTCATTATTTATCATGATGTTCTAAAGTCAATGAGTTACTTTTTGAAGTGAGAGAGTTACCCATTATTGAAGTGATAAATTTCATAGTTGAGGTGAGGAAGTTGTACTTGTGATTTTTTATTGCTAAATTGAGTGATTTTGCTTCGATACATTTATGGTATGTTCTTCCCTACCTTTCTTTCTATGTTGTAAATAAAAATGAATTGTTGAAGTGACAGTGTTATATTGTTTGACCCCATTTCTAACTTGGGCAAGGGAATCCACTTCCCAAGTGAGTGATGATAGTCTTTAAGCACTTTTTTCACTTATTTTCATAACTTTATTTAAAATAAAAGTTTCAACCTTCCCTAGCACAATATACCCTCATGGTTCCCTTATTTGGCTCCAATGGTAATTTTTGGATTGGATTAGGTGATCTATAAATGTGGGAATTATATACCTCATGCTTCACTAACACAAATCTTGTATGGAATTCAAGAATATTATATAGAATTCAACAAGGCTTTTATCTTTACCCTTACTAGTAATCCATTACAATGCCTTTGTTCTCATCATAATTCTAAGTGAAAACTTCTTTACTACTTGTTTTCTCGTGGCATGTGATCTGAAATTGATTGTTAGTTAATGTTCTGCTAATATCAGTTTCAGAATTAACATGAAAGTGCCTTCTTTTGCTTATCATACAAGGGTTTATACATGTGCTTATGAGTCACAATTCATTAAACTTGATGAGATTAAGTGTATTTTATGAACTTAAAAGAATGGAAACTCAATGTTGAACAAGAGCATAATAAAACACAGTAAGAAAAAATAACAAAGAAAAATACATAAATTTTTGATGACGGAGTTCACTCCTCCTGGGCTACATATCCTTGGTCCAGCTTCATAGTGTGGGCCTTTGTATTAGCTTCAATTATGAAAAAGTGTTGTTTACAGTATCTTGTTGCCTTTGAAACCTACTCCAATGGCTCCAAAACATCAAAATATACCAATAATGACTCTTCCTGAGCCAAAATTGGTCGAAAATTGCCTCAGTTATGGCAAAACCAAATTTTCCTAGTTTTTCTCCACTAATTCTAGAAGTACGCCAGTTAACTCCACTAAATGTGGAGCTTCCGCCGAATCTAGTGGGTCCACCAAAAGTGCTGCCAAGTTAATTGCACGCTTAATGTTAAGATAACTATCAGTTAAGTGTGATTAGTGGGCGTGTTTAGCGCTAACCGCGCGTATCCACAAAGTATGGATTAAAATCACATAACAATATATTAACGTAATTAATCTTGACCTAATCATGTTTTAAAACTCTGTTGAATTTCTGTCTTGGCTCCTGGTGTTCAAATCACAGTCGTGTGGGAGGGGGCTGGTTCCCTCTGAACCCCCATACTATGTGGCGTGTTAATTGAAATGGCGGTGGAAACCTTATGGAGTAAGGTCCGTAGTAGATGGCATAGTGGTAAGGCATGGTTGTTGTGTACGAGTGGTTGTGGGTTCGACCCCGACTCTTCCATAAAAATTTTATTGGATGCCATATGTCATAACCCATATCCAAAGCTACAAACTTTGGATTATAAATATCTTTGCAAATAATAGTATTGCGCCCATTTGTATGGTTCAAACTTTAGGATAAGGTTTGTAATAATATGTGCGCCCATGACCTTGCATAAAAGCTTAATACACCTTCCAGCCTTGCCATGGGGGGTCACGTGGTAGCCTCTGGCGTTTCCCCATTGGCCTAAAAATCCTTCATTAATAAAATAATCCACCATTAATAATAATTCCAAACATAGGAATAAGAGAAAAATTCAACTTCCTCAAGCAACATTGGCGAATCCGATTCTAACACTTGTTAGAGTGTCACTGGCTGAAAACTAGAGAATATTCCCTGAATATTACTAAGGTGCTGATTGGACTGCCAAGTCATCAGTCTGTCACTGTTCTGCACAAATTTTACATGCTTGAGAAAACGAACAACAGACCATAACTCACTCATACGAACTTGGATTTTGATGAAACAAGTTGCGTTGGAATTTTGGTGACAAGCTCTATCCAGTCGTTCAAGTTTGAAGCATTTTAGAGCACTTTCATTTTTGAGCTAAATACTGAGCTTCTGATCAGCATGTAAGAATGGGTTTGGTTGTTTCCTTTATAAGGCCAAGGTATTTTGTAACAATTGAATAAATTGCATCTTATCACTACTACAATAAAACAAAATCTTATTTTGAATACACCATTCAAAAAACCCCTATTTCTTAGTTAAATTTTGATTTATTAGCACACAAATTAACTCCTTTATATGGGCTACAAATTTTATAGGATGGACTCTACCTAAGATTCAATATTTTTGGAAATATATGGAATGAATAGAGAACGATTAACGTTCCATTAAATGATAACTATCACAACAAAATTCTTCCTTCAAGGTAGTCTTGAATCTGATTGGGAACAAGGAAATGGGAATTTAAACCTATGTTATGATTTGGTTTCTTAACTCCAAGGTTACTTGCAGCAAAAATTTTAAGTCAATGCTTTGTAAATGGAGTACTCCTATTCAATTTTGTAAAGGGAAAGCAACTCAACTATTGTTGGTAAATACATTTCATTTCCACTTGTTTGTACCAAAATAAAGTACAAAGAAAATAACTCTAGCTATGAATATTGCTATTGATACCAAAATTACCAATATTTGATACAATAAACATGTGCACACTCAAACTAGCAATCTAACGCTTGAATTTATCATCAATTATACCCAAGAAGAACATTCTAGTGTTAATATAAATGATGCACAATGTGTGGGGAAATAATTTAATGGATTACAATAAATGTTATAGCTATCATACCCATTTAATTCACACTTATCCCTCTCATTTCACACCCATAAGACGAATAAATAATTAAACAATTGTTTATTGAGGGGATGATTTTCCTTTCCAATGAAGTTTCTTATGCCAATAATAAAATCCCAAAAGAATGGATGTATGTGGAAGTTAGGGAGGATTTGTTTTGTAGCCCAACTAAATTCAAGCTTATGAGTTATATGAAACTACTTGTTAGATGAGTTTTCATTCCCAAAGAGAATTGAGAAGATATTAATCTTGTATCCTCAGAAGATTTTTTTCAATGTTGAGTTTATCTTTTAATAGTTAAATTTCCATCCATAAGATTGTGTGTGGAAAATATGAAAGCTTGGGAGATTGAGACTAGAATATAGGTTTTTCCAATCATTATTTACTTTTTCTTCCGTTGTCTTTGTATTGAATAACATCATAAGTGAAAGTGTACATAAGTAATGGGGCATGCACTACACATAATTTAAGAGATACTTGTATAAAAAACTCACAGTAGATAATACTATTAGTAGCAAGGGTATTTCTCTATGTTGTGACCCCAATATATTAGTTATGCCACTATGCTTTAAATTTAAACCAAAAACATAAAAATAAATTATGTTCATAATACATAAAAAATTCATCAATGGATGAATGTCTTAGGAAATTATAGAGATTCAATAGTAGGTATAACATTTGATTACATAGGCTACACTGAGGGAACATTTTTTATCACATTGACTATGGTATTATCATGGGATGATGTTCAAGAGGTGCATTGGGGCTAGGTCATGAAACCATAGTAGATGAAATGGTGGTAGCTACAATAGGGGGGACCAATGGTTGGTGTATGAGTGAAAACATTGTGGATGGATGGGATGGGTAGTGATAAACCCCCATGGTTTATACAAGGGATGGAAGTACTCTAGTGGTGGAAAGTGATATTTCAAAAACTAGGGTAAAGTGGCGAAAGACCGAACATTCCCTATAGCCTCATACAAATTATGGGTGGAAAATATGTCGTGGTGAAGGGTATGCTAGTAACATTGCTAACTTTCATACATAATTATAGTACTTCAATTAGTTAACCATAATAAGATAAATAAATCACATTTAAATAATATTTAGTTTGACACACAATACATGGGAAATGAGTGATATGTCCATCCGAGGTGGACATGGTATGTTACTAGACGACATTTGTACCTTTAGAAAAATTAAATGAGTGGTGTAATTATACCCCAAATAAAATAAAAAACTAAAAGCACATTCAAGTTAAAATCATATTGAAAATGGACCAAAAACACATGATAAATTTTGAAAGGAGGGATAATTCTAATTCACTATACCTAAGTGTGTGATACACCAAATAAATAAGCTACTAATAGTACTACATCACTGGAAGATATTGACATTATTGCATCTACTAGTACTGGGGGAATTATATCTTGGTGTAAAGACTATGAACATCATATAGATAGAGATGGAAAGAAAATATATGGAAAGAGAGAGAGATTCAAACCCTTAGAATGCAAAAATCCGCATAGGAATTCCAATAACACACCTTTAACTATTCAACAATATTTACTATGAGATATCTTGCTTCTAATTAAAAAAAAATTGTGAATAACAACTTCCACACACACACAAAAATATATTAACCTCCTCCACGAAATATAATGTGTATTGGCCTCCATCAATTAATAATACTATTCACCACAACCTAAGTATATGTGAGGCTCCATGTGATCTTCTTGGCCAAACTCTTTTGTAAGGGTTGAAGTCCAAACCCCTCCCACTAAACTACCTATACATTGTTAATAGTGGGATAATGCCATGAAAGCATTATGTTGCACTCGACTATGAATCGAGATGCCTATGGATATTTGGGTTTGACCAATGCTCTCCCCTAATATACAATGTTGGGTTAGGGGGTTAGGCCTTTGCCTAGGAAGATGAGGACCTAGCAATGGGTCATGCCTTGCATTTTCTCTATCCTATGTGGACCAACCCACTTCCTGGAATTCACCAATGTCAAAGTAGCTGACATAGAAACCTAACATGAACTCTACCCATAATTCGCTAAGGCAATACAAAAGAACCTCCTTATTATTACAAGAAGGTTTTTCAAATACCATAAACAACCTATCCATCTAATAACCTATAAATAGTTGGAAGATGCACCAGTTCATAAAAATGTATCTCTTAGTGATTAATGGTTGTAATTGTGTTTGCCGATCACTAAACAATGTTATTAGTTGTTGTTTGTAAATGTTTAAATTTTTAACTTGATCTTTATTCAGACCCATCCTATAATACTCAAACATTTTGGCCTTATAATTAGAAATATTAGTTAATAGTTAGTGGGAATTTGTGATAGATGATATACTTGTGTCTAGGGACGTGGCCCATGATAACCAAGAAGGATCTATAATAGTTCAAAAGTCAGGGTTCAAAAAGAGATCAAACTCACATCAATTCTCATGCTAATGTTTGATAGTTGTTGTCTAGGATTTTTTGTGTCCTTTTATAATGGTGTTTGTTTTGGGTTATTTCGAAGCACAATATAAATTGAGTATGCTATAATTTAATAATACAAATTATATTTAAGTCTTTTTTACCTTTTTTTTATAATTATGAAATTAAAAATATAGCAAAATTGTTTCAAATTCTAACCTAGAATCAAAAGTTGCTAAACCAACTCATTCGAATTTTCTCTCAATATGCTCTTAATTTTCTCAATGCCAACTAAAAATGCATAGTGTAGTCCATGGGAGAAATAAATCGCTTAAAACATTATCTAATTAATTAGAATAAGATCTTACACGTGCTCTTAAGAACTGCCATGCTCTCAATAAAATAGATTATAGATTATATGGTTACAGTTTCTAACAACTCAAATATACAAATTGATATTACAATTATTAATAAAATAAAATAATAATTAAAAGCATAAATATATATAATTGAAACATAAGTGAATCATCATTATAAAAATTCCTAGTGAAATGAGAAAAAAGCCAAATTCCTTTACTATGATTAATTAAAAGGATATTTCTTATTAAATTGAATAATTGAAATCATGATAATTTAAGTATAAAAAATATATGAAATATTAAAATTATATTTATTTCTATTTTTATATTTCTTAATGAAAAATAACATTGTATAGTTATGATTAATTAAAAAGTTGTTTCTTATTAAATTACATAGTTTAAATTATAATAATTTAATTATATCTAAATATTATAAGATATTAAATTTATATTAATTTGTGATTTATAATAGGTTATATTATTTTGATGAAAATTAAAGTAATTATTAAATTTAATTAAAAATGGAAAATACTTAAATTTTATTTTTTCATCTTGACATTGTTTATGACTTTTGCATTCATATTCTAATTTTTCTTGAATTTTAAATGAAAATTTTTATTCCTCACCATAACTCTAATAGATTAATTGTTTAACATCTACCTTTAACTCAAAGGGGTAGTTCTCAGTCCACGATGAACAACTACCAATGGTTGAATGTGCTTTTTGAATGTAGTGGTTTTGGGATGACTCCAAATCAAATGGCTAGCAGATGCTGATATCTTCAACAAAATGATGGTTTAAGATAAATCACCAACTATAAAACTCGCCTCTAATGTTCAGTAATTCCTGTAACATTACTTGATTTAACTATAAATTGATGACTTCTACTAATTGGAAGTGTCTGCAAATGGAAATTTGTAAATGTTTGCAACCTAATTTCTAGAAAAAGTTGTAATTCTTCTACTAAATGGTGGTTTCTTGACGACCACAAATGAAATCACTCTCATGGCTCTGACTTTGGCTACAACTCTAACTCAGGCTCGGCGTGAGACTCTTTTTTTAGCTATGGCTCACAATGGCTTGTACATGCTTGATTAATAGAGATTCAAAACTGAAATCCTCATTGTCAATCATTAATCTATCTAAAAGATGATATAATTTCCACAGTGTTTAGAAAAATACAGTAACCAACATGATGAAGATATCAGGTTCCACACAAAATGCACCCATTTACACATAAGGTTAAAAAATTAAAATAAAATAAACTTATTTTCAAAATACTAATGTTAAAGATCAATCATCCAACACATTAAAGCATCCCAAATCATATACTTCAAAATTAACTAACACATGCAAATGTTTGCGTCACATTTTTCACAATGTAATGATTTAGTTAAAAGTATGTTTAAGTGCTCCACAAATATACACCGGGACAAAATAGTAAGGTTAAGACTAGTCACAATGCCTCCTCTCATATTGAGAATATGACCATGAATAATGCTTTTTAAAGTAAATATAATGATTTAGTTAAATATATGTTTAAATGCCTCACAAATATACGGAGAGACAAAAGAGTTAGATTAAGAATAATCACAATACTTCCTTTCATATTGAAAATATGAGCATGAATAATGCTTAAAAAAAACACACTACTAAATGATTATGGCACCGAGATTTAAAATGATCATGCTATGTAGAATGAGAGTGAAAACAAAAATAATACCGCTCTCTCCCTACCTTGTATTTTCTCCAGCAGCTTCCTACCTTCATAAACAACAATCTCTCACTTGTATTTTTTCAGGAAGCTTCCTACCTTCATAAACAACAATCTCTCACTTGACTCTTTCTTTCCATGTCATATCTTGATTTTGCTACATCCTCGAGATCAAAACACTACATAAATATTTTATATAAAGTCTCCTACGAGACAAAACGTACTTGGTCCAAAGTCCCTAAATTCGTGTCGAAGGTCATATGGTCTATAATCCCAACAAATATTTCAAATCAATAGGGTTTTAGGACCTGTCATTGTTCGACCATTGTAACTAGGACTCTTTGGCTAGAGTGTCTTTTATAGTAATGCCATCCCCTTGGCAGAGGGCTACAATTTTGACCGTGTCTTCACCAACTTGATAACTTGAAGCAGGAAGGAGTTTTCAATTGGCAGCACATTCGATCGACCGGAGAGGAATAACAAATAAGATAGGCGAGTACCTCTTGCTCTTTGATCGAGTGCGCACCTTTCATAGTGACTATGGCCACTATAACAACCTCAGAGCATAGAATATGCTTATGCTTCTCGCTGGGATGAAGTAGCGGAAAAAGCAAATGCAGAAGAAGGATGCGACTTCCCCCATTTCGATGATACAAATTCTTTGTAATGCTACTCTAACTCTTTTACCCTCTGCATTGCTCCGCTTCGCAACACTTCTTCCTCCATAGTATCTTCACTACCTATTCACTTCCAAAAGTTCTTAGTAGTGTTTTGTATGAAGAGCCATGGGATGCCCTTGAAGTGCAAGGGCTTCTGAAGTCTGTAAAAAGATGCAAAAAAAGAAGAAGGTATTGAATGGTATAGAAATACCCACAATGGCAGAGTGGATAGACATGAGCAAGAAGAGGCATTTCTACTTACTTTGATATCAGTCTTACACTATACCCAAAATATGGTAATTGGATTTGTAAATTCGAAGGTTTTTTTTTTTTTTTTTCTTTCTTCACCATAATTCTATTTGATTAGGTGTCTAATAATTACTTTAAAAATGAAAACGAATTTGAATTCTAAAAACGTTCTAATTAAGTTGATATAGTTTATTTGAAAATGGTTTTTTAACATTTCAATTAAATTATCAATAATTTTTAAATGGATGGTAGAAATTTATTTCTATATAATATCTTATTAATAGTGACCATGAAAAGTTGAGATTTATTTCAAAAGCAGTTATGCCTTTTCTACTTTTGTAATTAAATTGATCAATTAAAAAAGTCATATTAATAAGTGTCCTATGAAATAAATTAAGATTTTTATTGATAAATCATAGTATTGGTTCATATTGTAACAAAGCCTATTTATAGGTTAAGAATTTCCATGGTAAAATAGAGATGAATATGAATGATTATAAATTTTATATGTTTTTATTTAAATATATATCTTTAATTCATGCTGATGCAGGAGCATCCAGACTTAGCCAACAATGTGAGTGGATGTTCACATGTGGCTAACCATGAGGTGGATAAACATTGGCCATTAATATTTTACTTAGTTTTAAATGAGAGAAGTTAGTTTGTTTGGGTTTGTTAAATTAATTAGGAATAGAAATAGAAATTGGTTTCTCTCTGCGAGGAGATTGAACCAAGTTGGATATGAACTTGGAAATAGAGTAGCATTTGTTTGTTGGAGTGGTTCAACAAAAATCTATTTTAGGCGAGAAGGACCGCTTTAGATTGTTATATAAATATATAAGATAGGTGAGAGAGAGGACAGAGTGTGGAAAAAAGTGATACAATGTTAAATAGGTGTGCGAGAGGCGGGGGCATAAAGAGCATAACCAATTGTAATAACCAACCAATCAAGGGTTTGGCTCTGTAAATTTCTTTATTATTAATTTTCAAGTGTCTTGTATCGATCGGGTTCTTTGTTCAAACTATTTGTTAAAACTCTGTTGAATCACATATATATTAAGTTATATAGTGGAAGGACAATCAGATTGCAGGCACGACGAGGGCCGTAGATCTGAACCCGATCAATGGGAGAGATCTCATCGCAAGTTGAAAACCATCGCACATTGCACAGAAATGGGTTTAACGTTAAAAAGTCGCAAGTTAAATTGTTTAAACAACAATGCGAAGTGAGAAGTGGAGAGACAATAGGGATCGTCGAATCTTAGACTAATCCAATAGTGGAGATCATAGTGCCGAGAAACGATTTCGCACTTCACAAGACTTAGGGAATAAGTGTTAAGACATCGCAAAGTAAACTGTTTTATTTGTGATTCAAAAAGGAGGAGGACACGTGTTAGATCAGTGAAATTTCGCAATTTGCAAGGATTAAAGTTTAAGTGTTAAAGCTAAACTGCAAATTGTGCGATATACGATCACCGATGATTTGTCAGGCTTATTTTGGGACCCTCCGGTAAGATATTCTGTGAAAACAATTTGTTTTGGGTTATATGTGTTTTTTTATAATAATGTTGTAACTGCGCCATATGTATGTATGTATGTTTAACGAGCCCCGAAGTTAAAACAAACACGTTGTGGGTAATAAGGTTGTGTAGAGTGTAAACTCTATAGTTTCTGGGCATACTCTGATATTTCTGCAGCTAGTTTGCATCATTTGGTATCAGAGCAGACTTGAGTCTGTTCTTCAAAGTTGGAGCAAAGATGCCACCTAGGAGAGGAGGTGGCATAGGTCATGGAAGACCGGAGGCTAATGCAATTCTGCTAAATGAGATTCGACATCTTCGTACAAGAATGGATACAGTAGAGGTTTATCAGAGAAGATCAACTGAAGAAGGAGATGTCAGCGCAACAGAAGAAACTTCTAAGGAAGAATAAGAAGCAGAATATGACGCCACTAAAATGCTAAAAATATTGATTAAGGCAACTTGAAGACCAAAGGTGGATGTACCTTTGTATGAGGGAAATCTCAATATGGAGGAGTTAATGGACTGGATCAATTCATTAGACAAGTACTTTGAATTTGAAGAAGTTGAAGACAAAAGGAAAGTGAACTTTGTAGCTACCAGACTAAAGGGTCGTGTAGCTATCTGGTGGGAGGAGTTACAAGTATCTAGACAGAGAAAAGGAAAGCCCAAAATCAAGCGATGGGACAAAATGGTAAGAAAATTAAAAAGTAAGTTCCTGCCCAAGGATTATGAATTAAATATTTTTAAGCAATTACAGAATTTGAAACAAAAAGGAATGACAGTGAAAGAATATATAGAGGAATTTTATAAACTGAATATTAGAGCTGGAAATGTAGAGGAGGATGTTGAGAAAGTAGCCATATTATAAATAGCTTGAGGTATGATATCCAGGATGAGATCAGTCTATTAAATCTGAAGAGAATTGAAGATTCTTAGCAGACAACCTTAAAAGCAGAAGAGAAGATACATAGAAAGAAAAGTCATAGGAATCGAGGAAAGAGTTTAGCAAGAGGAAGAGGAACATTCAAACCCAGATTTCAACATTCCCAGAATGAAGCAGGAGGTTCGAGTAGCATATCACCACAGAGAGGAGACTTTGGTCGAGGAAGGTTTGTACCCAAAGGTAGAGGCCGAGGAAGAGATATTCAATGCTTTACATATGGTGAGCAGGGACATGGGTCATGGGACTGTCCTCATAATAAGTCAACAACCCAAAGAAATGTGAATGTTGCTAAAACAAAGGAAGAAAATCCTCAGATTGCAGGTAAAGAGGAACCACCCGAAGAAGGGGAATCCTTGTTATTGAAAAGGGTATTCTTAAAGCCAGAAAAGAAGTAGGAGAACCAACTCAGAGGAAGAATCTATTCAGGATTATATGCAAGTCGAAAGGTAAATGTTGCAAAGTGGTAATTGACAGTGGAGGCACTGATAACCTTGTTTCTATAAAGATGGTGGACAAGTTGGGATTGGTAAAAACAGTACACCCTACACCTTATAAGGTATCATGGCTACAAAAAAGACATCAGATTATTGTGACAGAACAATGTAAGGTGGAGATCCAGATTGGTACTTACAAGGATGTTATGTTATGTGATGTAATGTCGATGGATGTATGTCACGTATTTTTGGGAAGACCTTGGCAGTTTGATCAAAAAGCCATACATGATGGCAGAAGAAACACTTATACTCTGGAGAAGGATGGAAACAAACACACACTGCTACCATTGAAGGATAAAGCTGACAAAGAAACACATGGAAACAATGTTATGCTAATGAGTGGGAAAGAACTGTTGTAAGAAATCGAGAAGGATGAGGAGATGCATTTTGCTGTTATAGGAAGACCCAGGGTAATTCTAACTTTCACAAATTTAGAAGAGTTATTTGAAGGAATCCGAAGTCTATTGAATAATTTTACTGATATTATTGTGGATGAGTTTCCAAGTGCATTACCACCAATCAGGAGTATTATTCATCACATGATCTAATACCTGGAGCAAGTTTTCCGAATAAAGCAGCATACAGATTAACTCCTCAAGAAAATATAGAAGTTGGAAGACAAGTGCAAGAGTTGATGGATAAGGGATTGATAAGAGATAGCCTTAGTCCATGTGTTGTACCAACAAAACTCAGTCTAAAGAAAGGAGGTGAATGGAAAATGTGCATAGATTCCATAGCCATAAATAAAATCACCATCAGTTATTGTTTTCCTTTACCACAAATGGATGATTTAATGGATTGCTTGAGTAGATCAAAATATTTTACTAAGATAGATTTGAAGAGTGGTTATCATCATATAAGGATTAGAGAAGGAGATGAGTGGAAGACTGCATTTAAAACAAACAGTCATTTGTATGAATGGTTAGTGATGCCTTTTGGGCTCATTAATGCACCCAGCACATTCATGAGATTAATGACTGAAGTCTTGAAGGAATATGCAGGCAAGCTTGAAATTTTTTATCTTGATGATATTCTAATTTTCACTCGAAATAAAGAAGAGCATCTGGAGCACCTTAAATTAGTTCTTAAAACTTTGTAGAAAGAAAAACCACTAATAGATTTGAAGAAATGAAGTTTTATGAAGGAAGAGCTAGTTTATTTGGGATTTGTAGTCTCTAAAGAAGGCTTGAAAATGGATCCGGAAAAAGTCCAAGCAATTTTGAATTGGTCAACTCCAAGAAACATATTTGAGGTAAGAAGCTTTCATGGTCTTGTAAGTTTCTATAGAAAATTTATCATAAGATTTAGTCAAATTTGTGCACCCATTATTGAAAAAATAAAGGAAACTAATTAGCCATTCAAGAGGACAGAAGCAACAGACCAAAACTTTAAATTGCTGAAGAAGAAAATTACAAAAAAACCAGTTTTAGATTTTCCAAATTTTCAAAATTTTTTCCAAGTTGAAACTGATGCTACTGGAGCTTCAATTAGAGAATTTTTAAGTCAAGAACAGAGCCCAATAGCATACTTCAATGAGAAACTGAATGAAGCTAAGAAGAAATACCCATCTTAAGACAAAGAGTTTTATGCTACTGTGCAAGCCTTGAAAAAATGGAGACATTATCTGTTACCAAAAGAGTTTGTATTATATTTTGATAACCATGCGGTACAGTTTATAAACAACCAACCAAAATTGAACCAGAAACATGCCAAATGGCTAGAATTTTTGCAGAGTTTTACATTTGTGATTATGCATAAAAGTGGTAAGTTGAACAAATCTATTGATGCTTTGAGCAGGGTGAATTTAATCATGCATGAATTACAAGTTGGTGTTGTAGGATTTGAAGAAATGGTTGACATGTATAAAGAAGGTATTGAATTCAAGGAAATCTATGCAGCTGTGCAAAACCTAGTAGTTCATAATAGAAGTCAGTGGTTGGATTATCTTATTCAAGGAGGTTTTCTATTCAAAATTAATAATCTATGCATTCCCAAATGTTCTATGAGGGAAAACATAATTAATGTGAAACACAGTGGAGGCTTATTTGGACACTTTGGACAAGACAAGACATTTTCCCAGGTAAATGCTTTTTACTATTGGCCAAAGATGCAAACTGATGTTAAGAGATTTGTTGAGAAATGTAGGATTTGTCAGAATGCTAAGGGGAGAATTCAAAATACAGGATTGTATCATCCATTGCCAATACCAAACCGACCACGTGATGTAGTTAGTATGGATTTTGTTTTGGGTTTGCCAAAAATTCAAAGAGGAAATGACTCCATTTATGTTGTGGTAGATAGGTTTTATAAAATGGTCATTTCATTGCATGCAAGAAAACTAGTGATGCAACACTTATTTCTAATCTATTTTTTTTTCAGAAGTTGTAAGATTACATGGATTTCATATGAGTATTGTGTTTGATAGGGATACCAAGTTTGTTGGTCATTTATGGAGAAATCTATGGAAGAAACTAGCTACGAACCTTAGTTTTAGTTCAGCTTATCACCCTCAAACGGATGGATAGACCGAGGTAGTGAATAGAAGCTTGGGAAATATATTGAGGAGCTTAGTATATAAAAATCCTAAGCACTGGGATTTAGCACTTTCTCAGGCTGAGTTTGCTTATAATGTTACTCCCAATCGAAGTACTGGGATGAGTCCATTCCAAAATTATTTTGGAATGAATCCAAGAGGTGTGTATGAGCTTAGAAATTTAGGAAAACAAGAGCTAAGGAGCGCAAATGTTGAAGAGTTTGCAAAACATATGCAGAAACTATAGGAAGATGTCAAAGATAGATTGAAGGAAAGCAGTGGAAAATACAAGAAAATAGTTGATATGAAGAGGAAAGAAAAAGGATTCCAAGTAGGTGACCTAGTCATGGTGTACTTGAGAAAAGAAAGGTTTCTTATTATGACTTGCAACAAATTAAAGATGAAAAAGATAAGCCCATGTAGAATTTTGAGGAAATTTTATTCAAATCCATATGAGATTGAATTTCCAGAAGGAATTGGAATATCGCCTATCTTTAATATTGCAGATTTGTACCTATACAAAGGAACAGAGGAAGAGCTACCAGAAGACTCTACAAAAGGGAAGACCAGACTTTGAATTGAAAGGAACAGATGCCAAAGACAAAAAAGAAATAAGTGGAAGCCATTTTGAAGAAAAGAGCAGCAAAGAAGACGAGAGGACAAACTAACTATCAATATATATTCAAATGGAAAGGACACCCTATGGAAGATGCCAGTTGGATGACAACAAAATAGTTACAAAAGTTTAGTATAGATCCTGAAGCATTGATGGATCGATGTTTTCTTCCTCGGGAGTCTGATGTAGGAGCATCCGAACTTAGCCAACAATGTGATTGGATGTTCACATGTCGTGGCTAACCATGAGGTGGATAAACATTGGCCACTAATATTTTACTTAGTTTTAAATGAGAGAAGTTAATTTGTTTGGGTTTGTTAAATTAATTAGGAATAGAAATAGAAATTGGTTTCTCCCTGCAAGGAGATTGAGCCAAGTAGGATATGAGATTAGAAATAGAGTAACATTTGTTTGTTGGAGTGGTTCAACATAAATCTATTTTAGGCGAGAAGGATCGCTTCAAATTATTATATAAATATATAAGATAGGTGAGAGAGACAGAGTGTGGAAAAAGTGAGACAGTGTGAAATAGGTGTGCGAGAGGCGAGGGCAGAGAGAGCATAAGAAATTGTAATAACCAACCAATCAAGGTCTTGGCTCTGTAAATTCCTTTATTATTAATTTTTAAGTGTTTTGTATCGATCAGGCTCTCTGTTCAAACTATTTGTTAAAACTATGTTGAATCACATATATATTAAGTTAATAGTGGAAGGACAATTAGATTGTAGGCGCGTTGAGGGCCATAGATCTGAACCCAATCAATGGGAGAGATCTCATCGTAAGTTGAAAACCATCGTACATCACACAGAAACAGGTTTAACGTTAAAAAGTCGCAAGTTAAATTTTTTTATCAACGCTGCGAAGTGAGGAGTGGAGAGACAACGAGGATCGTCGAATCCGAGACTAATCCAATGGTGAAGATCATAGCGTCGGGAAACGATTTTGCACTTCGCAAGACTTAGGGAATAAGTGTTAAGACATCAAAAAGTAAATTGTTTTATTTGTGATGCGAAATGGAGGAGGACACGTGTTATAGTGCAATTTCGCAATTTGCAAGGATTAAATTTTAAGTGCTAAAGCTAAACTGCAAATTGTACAATCTGCGATCGCCGATGATTGGTCGAGCTTGTCGTGGGACCCTCCGGTAAGAGATTCTGTGCAAACGATTTTTTTGGGTTATATGTGTTTTTTTATAATAATTATGTTGATCATGCCATATGTAATATGTATGTTTAACGAGCCCCGAAGTTAAAACAAAACTGCTACGGGTAATAACATTTTGTAGAGTGTAAACTCTATAGTTTCTGGGCATACTCTGATATTTCTGCAGCTAGTCTGCATCACATGCATTAATTTTTTAATAATAATAATATTATTATTATTATTACTCAGTCATTTTTTATTATTTTTCTTAAATATTGACAACTTAAAATGTATTAAGAAGTGTTTTGATGTTTATTATGGATTGATGTCTATCTTTATCAGTCATTTAATTTAATTTAAATAGTCAGACTAGTATATTTGTATATGCGGTATCCACTAACACAACCATATAAATTAAATGGTTGGTAAAGGTTGATAGGCATCAAAACACTTACATCATGATAGGTCTAACATTTCCAAGGTTTAAGAAAATGATAAAAGTAACTAAATTTACCCTAACTTTATGATGTAGATTCACCCACTTTACCATGGAGATCCTTAAACTATAAATATGCTTTGTTATGATACAAGCCAATACCATAGATTATTGATACCTCAAGGCCAAAAAAATTCATAGATATTTCTTTAAATTTAATTTTATATTTTTATAATCAAATTAAAAAACAAAAAAAACATAGCTACCATTTAAATAAATATCAAACCTATATTCTAGCGACTAGAAGAAATTATTCTATGGATATGAGAGGTTACTAGATATACACTAAAATATGCATCCAAACAAATTATAAATTATTACATCCAACAATTTATATTTACACTAACTAGTGCAACCATATATTATTATTATTATTAATCAACATATGCTTTGGATGTCACCATTACACTATATCCGACTAACTAAATTACACTTTTACTTGAATTATTATTATTTTTATTTCCACTTATGTCATGGTTGCCAATATTACACTAGATGTACAACTATTAAAAAAAAGAAGGAAATGAGGGTGGGCTTTGATCCACTTATGCCCGCATGGCTCCAAGGAAGCCCTCATGGGAATCGAACCTTACTGAATGGTTAAAAACTCTTTGTTTTCCCACTTTTTCAAGCTTAATAAGGAGGAAATGGGATATAATGACAATCAAAAGGAGTAGTGACAAATGAAAATTTGAGATTCACTTAAAAAGTAGTTATGCTCTTTCTACCCTTTTAATTAAATTGATTAATTAAAAAAAATTATATCAACAACTGTCATATGAAATGAGTCATGGTTTATTTTGGGCATGTGGTATTGATAAGTGATGGTATTGGATCATATGCTTATTTATAGGTTAAGAATCTACATGGTAAAGTAGGAGTGAATCTCCATGGTTATGAATCTTACATGTTTTTTTTAATCTATATGTTTAACTTAAACATTAGTTTTTTTTTAAATAATAATAATAATTCAAAATAAAATTGTAATTTAGTTAATTTTTATGATTTTTACACCGAAGGTGTCCCTTCTTAAAATTGTAAATTTTTCAAGCTCTGTTTTTCCCGTTAAGTGACATATGTTTGCTAAATTAAATTAATTAATTTAAAAAAAAATTATATGGACAAGTGTCAAATGAAATGAGTTATGGTTTTGTGGGCATGTGGTATTGATAAGCCATAGTAACCACCCATGATATTGTTAAAGTCTATTTCCAAATTAATAATCTCCACCATAAAGTAGGGACAAATCTCTATGGTTAAAAATTTTGTTCCATGTTTTTTTAAATGTAAATATGTTTAACCTATATATTAATTGCTTTTATAACTAATAATAATTTAAAATAAAGTTTTTCTTGATCACACTCTGAAACATTTAGTTTAAAAATAAATTAATATTTTAATATTCATTTACAATATTTTAAATTTTAAAATTTAAAATTTAAATATTCATGTACAATGAAATTTAAATATATGGTTAAATTTTAAAATTTATCACTCAAATATTCATGTACAATGAAATTTAAATATATGGTTAAATTTTAAAATTTATAACTCAAATATTCATGTACAATGAAATTTAAATTTTAGCCTTAAACTACTTAATGACAACCTCACCCCTAGAATTTAGTAAAGAAATGGACAAATGCAATGTGGAAAATCTTTGTTATATGTAAATTGTTTGGTGGATTCCCTTTTCATTTTTTTTTCCAACAAACATGCCTTTCTATAGTGCATGAAACCTATGCTTTTCAATATTGGTATTATATATATGTTTGGAAATAGTTTTTTTATTAATATGATATTTATTAATTTTAATATCTAAATTAAAATTAAATTTGCTATTTATTTATTTTTAATGTTTTTGAAAGAGAATAATAATGATAATGATAATTTAATTTTAATATTATGGCTAAATTAGATATTAAATTGATATATGAGATTTTTTCATTTAAAGTTTATAACGGTATATATATTTTAATCCTCTTTGAATTTGAACCTATAACATTTTACCAAAGAAATACATACTCTTAATCGTTGTGTTATATATATATATATATATATATATATATTCCAAGGAAAAACAATCTTTATTCATATTTGAATAACGGACTGGCCCCCAAGGGGTTTTTACATTGCTCCTTGAGTTGTATATTGCTGGAACCTCTTAAGATTGTCAGTAAAAAAACTTTTTACAAAAATGTGATCAAAACCACAAAAATATGTATGTTCAGGATACGATTCTTTCCTTCTTTGGAGCTTCATACTATCACTTACTATACCAAGATTAATTCCTCTTCAGAAGAGGAGGCATCTATTATCAACAAGTGACCTGACTGTAACGTCAGAGCTTGCTTTGATAAGAAATCATCCTCTAGATTCAACTCTCTGTATACATGTTTGAAAGAAAGTGCGGTAAATTTGGAGAAAAAATGTTGAATGGCTCGTAAGACTTCTTGTAAGTGAGAAGCCAAAATCTATGATTGCTGCAAAGCCCAATCCACTACTACTTTTGAGTCACCAAAGCACTGAATATCTATAATACTTCTGTTGTGTGCTACAAATAAAATGGCCCAAAGAGCAGCCAATTTAGCTTTATTATTAGAACCGTGACCTGGAGAAAACTTTATCAGTAACTTCTTTCCCGAGCTAAAATGGAGGGTTGCTCCTGCACCAACAAGAGGAGGAGACCCTTGGCTGGCTCCATCAAAAAAAGCCCATGGCATGTCATGGTTAATGACTGGTGGCTAAATAATTCTCAATTTCTTCACTTTAGGAGGACACTTGTGTTCATTTTTCCATTGAAAAATTAAGGACAAAGTCAGTTCTTTTGGGATAAATTTTCCATTAAAAATTGTCGTGTTTCAAGCCCACCAAATCCCATAAGTGAACAAAGAGGGGAGAGAAGAAAAGGTGTTTATCCCGGGAAGGCTCCACCATTGATTTGTTCGAGATAGAAAATTATCAATTGCTTCTAGCTGAACTGAAGTAAAACCAAAGACCGACTTGTTCCATATCGTCTTTGCATAAGAGCGAAAAAGAAAAGGTGAGGTTCTGTCTCAAAATTTATTCCAAACAGAGGACAACGACTCAGACCTTTCCATCCACGTTTTTGCATATTTCCCATGTAAGGAGCTTATTATTTAAAGCCAGTCATAACAAAAGTTTGGCTTTTAATTGTCCAGGAGCTTTCCATACAAGGGTTCACCAACCCTCTTTTAATACTAAAGAGGATTCCTCCATAAAAGCCTTGTAGCCTTGCTTTGCAGAGAAAGATCGAGAAGTTGATTTTTTTGTCCAAACCAATGTGTCATCTGCATCTTGGTCAAGATGTATAAAATTAGTAACCAAAATGTGTACATAAGAAGACCATTCCAGTGAATCCTCCTCACTGAGCCTTAGGGAGACTCTTGATTTCCAACCTGAAGATCCCCACGCCCGTGGAAAGGAGGAAGTTGCATATGCTATGGTGAAAATATGATTTGTGTGTAAAATATTTCGAAGCCTCTCAGAGAGCTTAAAATTATTTCCTACTCCAACCCATGGATCCAACCCGATTCTGACTTGATTACCTTTACCAATGTTCCACGCAGTCCATTCACCAATCATAGGGAAAGATTGTACAAGGGCCTTCCAACCAATTGAGGCATTCTTATGAGATTTTGTTTGAGAACGGAGCCAAGTCAAAAAAACAATTCTTGGGATGTATTTAGCACATAAAATACGCCCCCAGAGAGAGCCAGGATTCTTAGAAAGTCTCCATAATGACTTTGCAGCTAAAGATAAACAGAAGATAGGAAATTTTTTTATACCCCAACCTCCTAGCTCTTTGGGTAAAGCTAAGGTTGACCATTCTTCTTATAGGCAGTCCAAAGAAAGGAGAAACATTTTTTGCTAAATTTGTGAAGAATTCCTTTTGGAATGGCTGCAATGGTGACCTAGTACATAGGAATGCTTTGGAGAACTGGTTTAAATAAGACCAAATGATCTCCTCTAGAAAGGCATCTATTGTCCAATGCAAGATGCATTTTTCAATCTTTTGATAAAGCCATAGCCAGTCCCTGAACACATATGAATTTGGTTTGAGGTAAAACCCCAAATATTTGAACCGAGTCGCCCAATCAGAGAGATGAAAGGGTAAAGAATATCTGAGGTCTGATAACAAGGGATTTGAAGAGATGTTATGGATCAGACAAGACTTTTCACAATTTACCAACATTTCAGTGGCCTTTTGATAGAGGTCAAAAATCTTAAAAAGGGTATTAGCATTATCTTTCAAGGTAGCACCAAAAAGGAGAATGTCATCAACAAAAAGGATATGTGTCATAAATTCACATCCCACAATGTGTATACCTTTGAAATATCTAGATTCTTGAGCTTGTTTAACAAGACGGCTTAAAGCTTCATCAATTAAAAGGAACAAAAAGGGAGACATAGGGCATCCCTGACGAAGCCCTTTAGATGGATGAAAAAAATCAAAGGAAGACCCATTTATAAGGACAACAAAGGATGCAAATTGAATGCACCCCATGATCCATTCCACAACTTCCACATGCATCCCAATTTGAATTAATAAGAGTCTAAGAAAGGTCCAGTTTACCCTATCATAAGCTTTTGATAAATCCAATTTGAGCGTAAAGGATTCCTTTTTATTTAGATTAACAGAGTGAAGAACTTCTTGAGACACAGACACAACATCATGTATTTGACGCTTATGTAGAAATCCAAACGGTTCCTCAGAGATAATACTGCTGAAGACGGGCTTCAAATGATGAGCAAAATTGTTTGAAATCAATTTGTAAATCATATTGCAACATGATATTGGACGAAAAAATCCAAAAATTGTGGGTTTTTTATTCTTAGGAATGAATGCAATAAAGGTCGAATTTAAAGAGCCCATGACCTTTCCAGATTTTTGGGATTCCTTCACAACTTTCAGTAAATCATCTTTCAATAGATCAAAAAAACCCAAGTATAATTCGATGGTCAATCAATCCTGGCCAGGGCTCTTATCTTTTTTTAAATATTGGAGAATATGTTTGAGTTCCATGTCATCAACTTCTTTTTTTAGGACACTATTCATTTCTTCTGAAATCATTCTAGGAAATAGATTAAGGACTTGTAAAATTTCATGGATCGAGCAACCTTCAGGTGCTGTGAAAGAATTATTAAAATGATGTAAACCAACACTTTCTTTTTCCTTGAAAGAGCTTAATTTGTCACCATTTGAATTAAGAATTTCTCGGATAGTGTTTTGATTTCTTCTGTGAGATGCAAAATGATGAAAAAACTTAGTGTTACTATCATATGCCTGAATCCAATTTGCACGAATTTTTAAATGCCATAGTTGTTCCTCCTTCAAGAGAAGATCATGTCACTTAATCTCCAAGGATTTTATGGTTTCAAGGTCTGCTTCAGAGAGACAACCATTTGGATTGGAATTATAAATACTGGCTAAATCAGCTTCAGTTTTTTTAAAATTTCTTGTTGAATGGCTCGGAAATTTTGAAACCATTTCTTTGTTACCTTTTTTATGTTGGCCATGTTTGATGCCCATTGTTTCATATATGGAATGGGTTGATCCGAAGATAGATGCATCCATGAATTTGTGATTAGTGTCCTATAATCCTCCTCTAAAATCCACGCCAGGTAAAGGGAGAGGGAGGTTTTGACTCAGGGACATCAATAGATATAATTATAGGGAGATGATCAGAAAAACCACCTGTTTCCACCCATGACTAAACTCTGAACTGCCCAACAATAAGATCATACGAAACAAGAAATCTATCGAGTCATTTTGCTACAACTTCATCATTTTTTCGCTTATTATGCCAAGTAGGGGAAATTTTTCAGCGCATAACATCCACCAACTTATGGGATTCTAAAAGGGATAGAAAGAAAGGGGCCAAAGGGTCAACTCTAGCCGACCCCCCCAAACCTCCTGTAGAGAAAGGGTAAATTTTAGGTCACCTCCCAAAATCATGGGTCTGGGAAGAGCGACTTCTGTGGAGAGCAGGCATGACCAAAAAGACCTTTTTTCAGAGTAGGGACCGTAAATATTAAATAAGGAGAAAGGTAATCTGGACATTTGGTCAACGCAGGACGAATAAATAAAATCTTGGTGGCAATTTGAGGAGAGGACTGAAATGGAAGGGCAACACACTGTCACCAGGACACCAGCCTGCCCCACAGCGTCACTATAAGTGAAATACCAACCTTTTAACCAACTTGACAAAAAATCCACAACACGAAAACCAGACACTTTAGTTTCTTGCATAAGAATGGCATTCGAGGAGACGGTTTGTACTAACAGTTTGAGGGCTAATTTAGAGGGGGCACCCCAAAGACCCCGCACATTCATCAAAAGAAAAATCATAAGAGACCCTTTTTTGGGCCTTTCCCTGCTCCAAGGGCCCATTGAATAGTTTTCTGTCTACCCACGCTAATATCCACAGAGGCTTGGTTATGTGCTTTAGACAGGTGTGTCTTGTGTCCTAAAATGATTTTAGGTGTTGAATCAATAGCCAGGCCACCTTTCACAGAAATGTCAGAATGTAGAGAGGAGCGAGAACGAAGCTTGGAAACATAGGATGGAGAAGGAAGGAAAGGGGGGGAAACACGGGAAGCAGCCTGTGGAAACTTAATTTGAGGGGGGGAAGGAGGAGAAGGCAAGGGAGGGGGCGGACTAGGAGAAACAAGTAACGGCATGGAATTGCCTAAGGGGGAGGAAGAAATGCCTTCATATTCAACACATAAGGGAATATTTTTTTTGTAAATTAAAGGAGGGGGAGGGGAAAAATCGGGCATACCTTTGTCAGCAGAAGTTACGACAACAAGTTCCTAATGATGTGCAACCTTTATCCCCTCAGAGGCTTCAGACCCAGAGACAGGAGAGTCAGACCGTGATTTCAGGTCTAAGTCAATCTTTTTCCACACTTTCTTATATCTGGGTCGCGAGAGGTCTGGACATGGGCATTGCATGGAAATTTTTCCAACCTTCCTGCATAAAAAACAACGAAAAGGCAATTTCCAATAGTCGAGCTTCTGTGTCCAAGAACTTCCATGCATTTCAAGAATGATGCCTTCAAATAAACCTTCGCAAATGTCCAATTCAACTTGGATCTTTGCACATCTTTGGTCCAATTTTGTATCCCAGTCTTCCTCAAGTGCGATGAACGTGCCCAATTTATTTCCAATGGCTTCAAGTAGGGGGCGTTGCCAAAAGAATTGAGGGAGGTCCGACAGGATAACACAAACTCTTTGCAGGTGTTGTGGGGTATTTTCCGCGTTGAAATGAATGTCCCATTGCTGAAGCACAAGGCCTGTCGGACCCCAATTCCAAACAAGATCCTTCAATTTTAGTTTATCATCCACTGAGATTAACCTGAACAGGAGACACCAACGAGAAAGCTGATGAAAGGAAGGAGAGTATCCCAGCAGGGACCTCCAGTGTTCATTAATCCAAGCAAAAATGGCCTCAGATGACGCCATTCGACCGAAAAACATCTGACAAGCGCGTTCTCCAGGTATTCTGGTGCCTCCGAAATGGAAATGTCTTCTCCAACAATGAGCTTGACGATACCAGAGTTTAGGTGGACGCCTTTCCTAGCTTGCTTGTTTTTGTGACCGTATGCCTGAGAATCCTCCCTGGAGCGAGAGGTACAGTCACCGTTAGGAAGGACAGAGGCGACATCATGCCGAGGAAGGGAGGAAAGAGGAAGATCATCAGTATATGTGCCTTGGGATGTGAAATGTACAAAATGATCTTCTCTGCACATGAATTCAAATTGTCCTGGAAGAATGTGACCAACCTCCGGACTGTAAATGAGATCCACATCCTCTTCCCTCATGGTGACGTAAACGTACTAGTTGCCCACACGAGGAGGAGGTAACGAGCGAAAGATGTTAGAGGGGAGGAGGGAGAAAAGGTGGCGGCGAAGAGTAATGAAAAGAAACGTGTATCCCCCAGAACCTATGGTAGAACTACCCAGCCCCACAGAAAAGAAAACGATGGTCACATGTGTAAGGAACTGTAGGGTCTGAAGGCCACAGGGGCCAAAACAAATTCGCAGAAGAAATCAGAGCTCTCATATATATATATATAATTTCTCTCCTTTATATTTATACTTTGTTAATATGAAATTGAGATTTATAATTTCTCCATTCCACATACAAAACAAATAAATGACTAGAACATATCATATGTCTCCTCTATGTAAAGGGCGATATTAAAATCTTTTGTCTATATTAGAGTAGGTCTGGCATGGAGAGTTGGGACAGGGGAGCGAGTGCACACTAGGGTTGATGTGTGGTTTGGGAGCAGTAATGCACATAACCTTCCTCTGGGTTTCCTGCAATATCTTGTGGATGTTGGTTATAACACATTAAATCAGATTGCTGACAACGAGCACTCTACGTTATTTGGTCAAAGTTGGAATTCAACACATGATTTACAAATCTCGACTCATTAGCATCAGGATTGGAATCATTTTATCAATGCCCTTGCAGAAGCTCATGTTAGAATCCAGGAAAGGGAGGATGAGCTCATATGTACCAGTGCCTCCCATTGTAGTTATATTATGAAATAATGTTATCTTTTCATCTGTGCTGGGGACGAACCAAATATTAGTGATTGGTGGTGGAGATCAATTTGGAAGCTTAAAGGTCCTCCAAGATCCAAGATATTTATGCGGTGTTTATTGCATAATAAGGTCCCCACAGGTGATAATATTCAACGACGATCCTTTCAAGGACCATCTGGGTGTGCCTTTTGTAAAGAAAATTCAGAATCTATTACCCACCTTTTCCTGGAGTGTCCAATCACATCTCAATTATGGAACCAGATTTATCACATGTTAGCTATTAATATCCGATGGCAGGGTCAATCTGTATCTGAAGCATGAGAATTGTAGTGGAATAGTGCCCATCCTGCGAAACTCAGAAATTTACCCTTATTGGTTTGTTGGGATGTCTCGTTGGGTAGGAACAATACTTTTTTTTTAGAAAAAATATCAGAATTGTACTTTCACTTGCTCCCATATAGTGGCAACATATCATCTGAACCTCGAAGATGAGAAAAATTGAAAGACTAAGAATATTTCTACTAAAGTCATTGAAAAATCCATCCCATGGGCCTACTTTGACGCGTCTGCACAAACTTATGATTGTGGTGGTGGGGGGGTTGTCTTTTTCTTATCAGACATGGCATTTTTTAAAACTAAAATGGGTTTAGGGAGAGGAACAAACAACTATTCAGAACTGAATAACCTTAGACTATTGCTTATTTTATACTTAGAAAAAGGATGTTGACAACTACTTGTTTATGGTGACTCAAAAATCATCATTAAGTGGTTCAATAAAGAAGAAAATTGTCACATGCACACACTCAAATATCTGCTGGATGATGTTATGATATTAAAATCTCAATTTGACTATGTGATATGTCAACATATCTACAAGGAAAAGAACCAGACCGTTGACAGTCTATCCAAAGAAGTTGCAGAGCAACATTATAGCACATGTTTGATTCAAAAGCATATGGAGCATGGATTTTTTCAATATTATCATAGGTCTTTCATGAATGCGAGCTGCAGGATCTAGGATCTGATTGACCCTTCATGATCCATAGATGGGACATTTTTTTATTATATCTGCAGATAACTTATATATGTTGGCTTTTCTTTTTTGTATATTTATATGTACACACACACACTTATATGGGTTTTTTTTTACATAACTTTATGATGTATGTGGCTTGTTGGCCACTAGTTTTGAGATATTCTCTTTTCAAGCATCTACAACATGTAATTTTCAATATTTCATATAATGAAAATTATGATTTTTCCTTGGGGCAAAAAACAAATATATGTAAAATATAAAATTCAATAATATAAAAATTCTCCAAGCTATAAATGCATATCATATACTTAGTAGGTACTCCTTCATATCAAGAGTGAGGAGTGTTTACTTATTGCTTCAAATTAAAAATGGGAAAAATGTTTACTCAACCATTGTTAAAGATATACTTAGTAGGTACTCCTTCAAATCAAGAGTGAGGAGTTGTTACTTATTGTTGCAAATTAAAAATGGATAAAATGTTTACTCACTCATTATTAAATAAAAGTAAAGAATAATAATAAAATAATTAACAATGTTAACATTCAAGTGATATTGGAAAACTTATCACATCAATTAACTAACTCACTTTCATTTAAACTAAATATTTCCATTTAAAAAAATATATTATAACTTTTTCTTAAATATAATTACTTTTTAAGTTATATATAAAAAGAAAACCAATTAATCAAATTCACTTTTAATTAGCATTATTTAAAAAAAAAAAATCATTTCAATCTTTATATTAATAAAAGTTTGATAACCTTACTTTTACAATTATATCACATATTTAAATTACTAAGAATAAGAAATAGATATGCATCACTATAATGTGGCATTGAAAATAAAATATAAACAAGTAGGCTCAACAAATCAATTACCAAAGTCATAAAAACCTTTACAAGAAAAGAGCTCTTATTTTATTAAAATATAATGAATTATATTCATCTTGGAACTAGGAAAGGTACAAGGATTTTACATAGGTTGATTTTGATTTGTGTAATGTGGAGTCAAATATTTATTTATATATCGTATATTCATTTTTAGGATGTGGTTATGGAGCTTCACGTTCAAAATAATGATACCTATGATGTATTGCTTCCCAATACAAATAATAGACACCTTAAATTAAATTTTATTTAAACAAGTCATTTTCGACATGGCTTTTTACACTATTCTTGATGATATAATATTAATAAATATGATAAGGTTTACATTAAATTATATATTTTTAAAGATTTCCTCTAGGTTCTCAGGGGATTTTTAGGTAGAATGATATAAAATGTTTAAATGAAAAATTAAATGGGTTAAATTTTGAATTTTTTCAACCAATTTACAACTAGGTCATAACCTAACCAATTTTTTTATATGATAGAAAATTTATAAATTTTTTGTCAAGTTTGTATCAAAATTCCTGCTTTGGGGATTCTTAAGATAACTCCCACACAAAATTGCTTTAAATAATTATTATAAAGCCCCACCTTAAATTGTGTTCAATCTAACGCGTTATTGGGTCATTTTTTGTTTAGGAATGGCCATCCTTGACATAAAGACTTTTTTACTACTGTTTTTTTTTTTGTAAATTTGGAGGAGCTATTCACATTAATATAAAAACAAAATTTACATCGCAGCCTCAAAAGGCTGAAGATCGAAACTGTGCTTGAATACAACATAATTCTCATCCTCAGGGAAGGATTTTACAGGGGAGTGCATCTGAGGGGAGAAGTCAAAAAACAGGAATAAACCAGAGAAGTTGAAGCACTGGAAGGTGCTGGAAAAAAGACCTTTAGGTCTAGAGTACAGAGAGAGATTCATAGAGGAACAAAAAAACAAGAGAAGCGTAGGGAAATTATGAGCCCAGGGAGGGCTGCATGTCCTCATCATCATTCAGGTAGTCATCTATGTTGATTGGGCTATCCGGGGTGCCTTCTTCCAGATTGAATAATTGGTAGTGTAGTGAGGAAGGGCCAGCATCTAGGCCATAAAATTTTGGATGAGCTTCCTCTTTAATACTGGGACCTTGCTGTTGACACTTCACGAAACTTTGTTTCAACAAATCATAGTGGGGAGAAGAGCGGTCGACGAAACACAGATGGTGAACCTCCCACACATATGCCACGAATATTTCAGACAGAGAATCAAGTTTCTTTTCCAACTCCTTGCTTGCGTTGTGTTGTTCCTCTAGAGCAATGGCCAAGAGAGTTTTTTGTGTGCTAATGCAAGTCGATGGCACAACTGTACAAGTTCTCACGGTGTCTGGTGAAGCCAGAACTAGGGATCCAGCAAAGGGAGGTATCCACCACCTCCGATGGAGTGGCTCTGCGGCAGGTATGGGCATCCATCTCCATATCAACAATCTTTCTCTACACAACCAGGGGGGTGATGTCAACACAGTTGCGGCGACATTCCTTGTAAAGGTTTCAGCACGGGTGACCGACGGGGGGGAGGGATTCGCCCAAAAATCTTGGCGACCCCGGCGGGCAGGGGGAGGGGGATGAGGGTGACGCGGAGCCATAGAATCAAGCTGGAAATGGAGATGAAGTGGGAGAGCAGGGAGCTGAGAGCAAACAGAGCTGAGAGATCTCACGAGGAAGCCAAACATAACAGAAAAATGAGGGGAATGACCAGAGGGGAGGGAATTTAAGGAAGCCAGCGAGAGGGTTTAAGGCTTAGGGGAACAGCTGGAGCGCATGCCTGAGGAGTAAGTGAGATCCTGCAGGGAGTAATTTCCAGGGGTGGGATCGTACTGGGGTCGGAATTTCAATGGAGGGCCGCTGTAGCGTTCATTCGTGAGAAAGGAGGTGAGTTGTATGGTCATGATGATGACTGCTAATGGGAGGGGATGTCAAGGCTGGGGCTGAATAGGCCTGCTGAAGATCATGACAGTTGATATGGAGATAGGCGGTTTTAACCGTTGGCTCCCTCGTGGATTCCCAATCCATAGAGGAGAGTCTGTTGGAGGCATTCACACCTTGATTAGCAAGGAAATCCACCAATTTGTTGGCCTCTCTCAGGATCGCCGTGAAGGAGATGCCTCTGGCTGCGGCAATGCTAGCTTTGATTTTTTGTAGAATTTTATTGAGGTGTGAGCATTCGGAAACCTACCAAACATTGCGCCCTTGCCGGAGTTTCTTAAAGTCTTGGGTAGCAAGACTTCTTTACTGCTGTTAACTTACATGGTCACTCGTTATTGTGGGACACACATGATTTATGAAAAGGAAACCGTAAGTACTTCTGGAAAGAAGTGAAAGAAAGAAAGAAATAAATAAAGAAAGTATTTTGATGTCCACAAGGCTAAACATAGCCAATGGGATATATTTCTTCTCCATTTGGTTCTTGTATTTGACCCTTTTCTTGTGAAGCCTCACAATAAACGCTCGTAGCTTATCCAAAAACCCCTTCCTGAATATATTGCCCCAAGAGTTAGCTGTCATAATTCTACATAAATTTCCTTGTTGGCTTTGAGCTAGCTACCAGAATATCTACATAACTTTCTCTGTTGTCTTTGAAGGCCTCGCATTCTAAAATGAAATGTTTCACAATGGAGTTGATGATAATTAGTCCTTAGCTGAGCAATAAAAATTTTGGCTCTCCAAGGAATATTGGCCCCTATGTACCCTTTTTGTGGACGATTATAACTGAGATTAAACTCTTCAATATAGTATTTTTTCTTTCTTCCTAGCTCGTTATCCCAAGTACACTTGTGAAACTTATCTCTAAATTGTGATTTTATGTTGTTTTAAATATATTTTTAATTATAAATAAATTTAATTTAAAAACATGTTCTATTATTTAGTCAAATTGTAATTTTATGTTTTTTAAAATGTTTTTTTTTTTATAAATAAATTCAACACACTTATAACATTAAAATTATGTGATTGGAAAAAATGATTTAGCTAGGAACGGCGGTTTGAGCAACATTCGTCAGGCAAGCATAAACACAAGTGTGAGACTATTGCAAGCCTGAACACATTTCCTCTCCTCCATCCCCCACCCTTTAGGTTGTTATCTTTCCTTTGTTGCAACTTTTTTGCAGTAACATCATAGGCATGTTGTATTCCTTCAGTGTATATTCTCACCTTTAAGGACAATTGCTAGTTTGTAATGTTAACAATATAAAAATTATTATTAAATAAGTATTTTGATGTCTACCATTAATTGATTCTGTATATGTGCTATCCACTAGCACAACCATATAAATTAAATTGGTGATAAAGGTTGATATGCATCGAAACACTTCATCATGATACATATCTTTTTGTTAACATATGAAAATTGATAAAATGTAACTAAATCCACATTGAATTTAACATAAAGATTCACCCTCATTTTACAATGGAGATCCTTAAACTATAAACATGTTTTGTTATGATAAAAGAAATACCATGGATTATCAATACCACATTCTATTTCACCCTCATTTTACTATGTAAATCCTTAACCTATAAATATGTGTTGTTACAATACAAGCAATACCATGGATTGTCAATACCACATGCCAAAAAAATTCCGCGGATATATTTTTTAATTATTTTTTATATTTTTTTTTAATCAAAATGAAAATTAAAAGAACATAACTACCTTTTAAATACATCTCAACCCTTTATTCTAACTAATACAAAAAAGAATTTCATCGATATGACATGCAACTAGTGTAACTAGCTATACACAATTATTATTATTATTATTGATCCACTTATTCCATGTCTGCCACTATTACATAACGTAAAACTAACTAAATTATACATTTATTTGACTTATTATTGTTATTATTATTATTGATGATCAACTTATGCATCTACTCCCACTATTACATCAGATAAAACTATTTTACAAAAAGGAGAACATGGGAGTGGGATTTGATCTACTTATGCCCCCATGGTTGGAAAAAACCCTCATCGGAATTGAACCTTGGAAAATGGTGAAAAACTCCTCACTTTCCAGCTCCTTTGGGCTTAAAAAGGAGTACATGAGAGTGAGATTTAATCCACTTATGTGTGCACAATTTATTTGAAAAAGGAATAAATCCCATCTAATACGGTTTCTCTAGATGAAACCATATGTTCAACCACATCGTTAAGGTTCCCATGGCTCCATGTGTGCACAATTTATTTGAAAAAGGAATACATCTCATTCAATATCACCTCTCTAGATGCAACCACATGTTCGACCACTACCTCAAGGTGACCCATGGCTCCAAGGTAACTCTCATGGGAGTAGAAACTTGCCCAATGGTTTTGACTATTGTCTCAAGATTCCCCATGGCTTCATCTGTACACAATTTATTTGAAAAATGAAGACATCCAATTTAATTTGGTCTTGGAGGATTGGTTCTTATCCTGAAACTTGAGAGAAAAAGTTTTTTTTTTTAAATCTTCATATATGAAGTAACTAAAACCTAGTAGTCCCTTGTCCTCTAGACTAGAATTCTCCGTCCATGAAAAATCCCATGCAATTGAGATGAAATTTCCTACACCTAATTTCTCTCTTCCCATCTCAGATCTCGAAAATTCAAACTCGCTACTACTAGGAGGGTGCTTTCTTTCTCCACCAATTTCCAATTTCATAGGGATTGACCTCCCTCGATCTCTAGCGAGGGATTTAACATTGTCTTTTCCTTAATTTTTCCTTGAATCTCCGCATGAGAAAACTGGGTCTGCTCTCCATCCACAACCATTGTAATATTATCCATCAACATTCTCATTAATTCATAAAAAACCATAGTACTTGAATCATGCCTTGTCTTGATTATACCTCCTCAAGGGTTGGTGCCATGTCCCCTTGTGTTTGCTTGGTATAGTGTTCGTGTCCAACTCTCCCCTCCATCACTCCATTATGTTAGTCTCCCCATAAGTGGGAATTATTAATATTATTATTATTAATTAATATATATATATATATATATATATATATATATATATATATATATATGAGTTAACACACACATAACAATATTTTTAACAATGGAGATTCATCCTGACTTTATTATGCAAATTCTTAACCTATAAATAAGTTTTATTACAATATCATTCACTCATACCATAGATTATCAATACCATATATCTAAAAAACACAACTCATTTATAACTTATCAATATCATATGCTCAAAAAACAGAACTTATTTTATACGATATCTGTTAATATAATATTTTCTAATTAATTAATTTAATTAAAAAAATAAAAATAAAAACATAATATTTGTAATAAAATTATTTATTTTTTTGATTTGTGTTATTATTAAAAATATTTCATATAAATTAAATCGCTATTAAAAATATTTTTAAATATTTCATGTATATTAAATCTCTATCATAAATTTTAAATAATGGTTTCAAAATCATTTTTAAATATTTCTCAAAATAAACAAAAAATAAAGACATCAGTGAACATCGTCAAATAGCGAGTGACTCATTAATCATGCTCACATCAGTAAACATCTTCAATTATATTATACTGGTTTTCAATTTGTTGTTGTACTGCAAAGGGATGTTGCTGTCAGTTTAATAATTGTAGTGGTTGGGATTGTATTTTCAACATTTGATTAGCATGACGGTAAAATTAAAAGCCATTTAAAAACAAGTAGACTTTTTACATTTAATTAAAATTCAATACCATAGGGATTTATATCGAATATTAATATTTTTTCCAGCTAAGATCAAATATCCAATATTTATATTTCTATCACAACTTTATATGGAGAGTTCTTAACCATTTTAAAAGACTCATAATGACCTTGGATGAAACTGGAACAATATGTGGCCAAGGAGAAAAGAGGAAAAGTCAAGCTTTTTCCTGCACTGGACCCGCTCGCTTTTGAATCATATGGAAGTAAGGATATGGGTGATTGCACGTTGGAAATACTTTGCCTTGCAAGAAGGAGAAGAGGACAACCCTTAGAGAGACCTTTATCCAAGAGGCGGCCACATAGACAGTGCAGAAGAAATATATTCAACTTTTACAGAGAGGAGGAACAGAGGGAAGTGTTGGAATTAATTTTCAACTACCCAGAAAAGGACAGCGTAGAGATGAGGCGAAAGGCCAATTCCACGGGGGTTGATGAACTCTTGTGGGCGGAGGTGTGAACCCCATCGGAATAGCTGCTTACGTCATTAGCTGGGGGCCCACACAAATGCGTTCATAAAATATTTGGGTTTAATATTATTTTCCCATCGCATGTTTAATGTTTTTGTTTTATGACATAGCAATTTCATTTTAGTTTTTTAACCGTGAGTTAAAAGTTTATTACATCAGTAAAGTTTGATTTTACTTTGATTATAATATATGTGCTCAGCACATTGTAAGAGTGTTGTTGTATGGCAATACACAGTGAATGTTTTTTTATTATTACACAGAAATGTAAGTACAACAGTGCGGGAGAAAAAAAATCAAAGTGCCACCATGCAAATCTGTCATCAATGCATTTTTCAAGCGGTGCCGACAGAAGTTATGAGGCCATTAATGAAATTCTCAAGCGGTGAATTTTAGTAGTTAAGTCAATGAATGTCATTAATTGAACTTGAGATATTTTGTTTTTAATATAGAACAGAATTGTAATTTTTATTACAGAGAATAGAAGTGAATGCACAACAGAGTGCGTTTTGAAAAAGACAGAGAGTGCAGAATTAAGAAATACACAGCAGTGTATGTTTTTAGGAACAACAAAGTATACACAACAGTGTATGTTGTTTTAGAAAGACAGAGTATTTTTCTGTGTGAGACAGAGAACAGTTTTGTTTGGCACTGTGTCTTGAAACAATCCAGCAATTGCAATCCCTCCCTTGAGGAAGAATTTGTAACAAATTTTTTTTATGGAATAGAATTTTTTTTATGTGAAAACTCTGTCACTGTGGATGAAATTTAGTATTTTTCTCTGTGTTAAAGAGGGGAGTTTTATTCTCCTTCTATTGTTTGGAATTTTTAAACATTCCAACATGGTATCAGAGCTAGTCCAGGCTATTTGAAGGTCAAATAAGCTGAAGGAAAGGAGTTCTTTGTTGCAGCAGCTTCTCCAGCAGTGTGAAGACTCAGCCAAAAATAATCCAAAGGTATTTCTCTATATAGTTTATTGTGTTACTGTTGCAGAACAGTCAGTTAATTTTAGATACACAGTCAAGTGTTTCTGAATCATAGTTAAGAGTGCAAAATGGCTGGAGCTAGCACTGGTATATGTATGGGAAATATCCATCTCCCAATGTTTAATGGGAAAAATTATGACTACTGGTCAATAACTATGAGGGCTTTATTTGTCTTCCAAGACTTATGGGAATTTTTTGAGGATGGCTTTGAAGAGCCAGCAAATGAAGCAGAGTTTTTTTTTTTAAATCAAGCATGAAGAGAACAGTTGAAGAACAATAAGAAGAAAGATGTCAAGGCTCTTTTCTTTTTGTATCAAGCAGTGCATGAGAGTGTGTTTCTGAGGATAGTAGCATCCAATAGATCCAAAGAAGCATGGGAAACTCTCAAGACAACCTATCAAGGCATGGAAAATGTGAAGACAACAAAACTTCAGTTGCTGAGGAGAGATTTTGAGACTCTCTATATGAAGGAGTCAGATAATATTGACTCATTCTTCACTCATGTGATTGGAATGGTCAGACAAATAAGATCTCATGGAGAGACTCTTGAAGATAAGAGGATTGTGTAAAAACTCTTGAGAATTTTACCCTCAAGATTCGATGTGATTGTCACCACCATAGAGGAGGCTAGGGATCTCACAAAGTTTTCAATAGATGAGCTACATGCATCATTGATGACCCATGAACAGAGATTGGGTAGGAGTGAAAACTCATCTCTTGAGCATGCCTTTAAGACCCAGATGTCTTTCAGAAGAGGAAGAGGGCAAGACAGAGGAGGAGGAAAAGGCAGAAGCCAAAACAGAGGTGGAAGGAACAACCCTTCACATTCACATGGAAGGTGCAACAGTCAAAATCACAGCCACGGCCAAGGCAGCAGCCAACAGAATGGTCATCAAAATGCTCAAGGACAAAGGTATGATAAATTCAATGTCCAATGTTACCATTGTAAAAAATATGGTCGTTATGCTAATGAATGTAGAAAGAAGCAGCAAGATATGGCAAGTAGAACTAGTGCAAATTTCACTAAGGAAAATAGCAGCCAAAATACTTTGTTTTTAGCTTCTAATATGGCTGAAGAAAAAAGTGAAGATTTATGGTTTCTAGACTCTGGTTGCAGTAACCATATGACAGTAAACTTAGCAATGTTTTCTATGTTAGATGAAAGTGTGTAGTCACAAGTCACACTAGGAACTGATAGCAAAGTTTCTGTTATGGGAAAAGGAAATGTAAATGTTTTAACAAGATTAGGTGCAAAGAAATCCATAGCAAATGTTTATTATGTTCAAGGAATGAAGTGTAATCTCTTAAGTATTGGAAAACTTGTCCATAAGGGATATAATGTTTTATTTGATAATGATGTTTGTACCATCATGGATAATTGATAAAACCACCAGTTGTGGGTCACAGTAATGGCCGAAGTGAAGATGACTGATAATGTGATGTCTCTCTTAAAGATAGAGCGTATTTGAAGAATGGTAAAGAGAGTTAAAATAGTTGCACAAGAGACATCTAAAGCAAACCAAAGGATGATAATTGGTTATGGCACTTGAGATTTGGACATCTCAACTTTGGAGGTCTTAACTTGTTGAACAGAAAAGGGATGGTAAGTGGTTTACCATTGATAGAGAAACCGGACAGCCTTTGTGAAGGTTTTATTCTTGGGAAACAACACAGAGAAAGTTTTCCTTCCAGGAAAAGCATAAGAGCGAAAGAACCCTTAGAGATTGTCCACTCGGATTTGTGTGAATCGATGCAAACTCCATCGCTTGCAAGCAGCCACTACATGTTAACATTCATAGATGATTTTACAAGAAAAACTTGGGTTTTTTTTTTTTTAAACAAAAGTGAAGTGTTTGAAAGATTTTGCAATTTCAAAGCACTTGTAGAAAACCAAAGTGGGCTGCACATCAAATTTTTAAGGACTGATAGAGGAGGTGAGTATATATCTAAATATTTTCTACATTTTTGTAGAGAAAATGGTATTCATAAGCAATTTACAACTAGATATACTCCGCAGCAAAATGGAGTAGCCGAAAGGAAAAATAGAACCATAATGGACATGGTGAGGACTATGTTAAAGGCAAAGCATTTTCCTAATGATTATTGGGCTGAAGTTGTACATTGTGCAGCATAAATTTTGAATAGGTTCCCTACAAAAGAAATTATGAACAAAGTGTCGGAAGAGGCATGGAGTGGCACAAAGCAAGGTGTCACACACATGAAGGTTTTTGGATGTGGCTTATGCACACATTCTGGATCAGCTAAGGAGGAAGTTGGACAACAAGGGGGAGAAATGTATTTTCATTGGATATAGTGAGGAATCCAAGGCATACAGGTTATATAACCCATCCAGCAAGAAGTTTATTGTGAACAGAGATGTTCAGCTCATTAAAGAGGAAGCTTGGGATGGAAGCATAGAGAAAACAATGAATGTTAAACATTGTTTATCTCATGATGAAAAGGATGATGAGTTGGCTGAAATACATCCCCAAACAACAACACCAACAAAAGAATGGCAGAGCACACCCTTGAGGAGAAATGACAGTGCTTCTCCAAGAACACCACAAGGAGGAAATTCAATTGCTTCTTCAAGTACTTGTACACCTACTGAAAGAGGTAAGAAATTCAAAAGTTTGAAAGAAATTTATGAACAAGATTTAGCTAATGAAGGTATCAATTCTTTGTTTGCTTTATATTGTCATGTTGATGATCATGTTCATTTCGAAGAAGCTATCAAGTATAAGAAATGGATAGAAGCTATGGATGAGGAAATAAATGCCATAGAAAGAAACAAAACTTGGGATTTGGTTAAACTCCCAAAAGGTAAAGATGTTATTGGAGTTAAATGGGTCTACAAGACAAAGAGTAATGCTGAAGGAAAAATAGAGAGACACAAGGCAAGACTTGTTGTCAAAGGATATAAGCAGAAGCACGGGATAGATTATGAGGAAAGTTTCGCACCGGTTGCTAGAATGGAAACCATGAGAACAATGTTGTCCATTTCAGCACAACAAAAGTGGAAAGTCTACCAAATGGATGTGAAATAAACATTTCTGAATGGAGTGTTGAAAGAGGAGGTATATTTTGAACAACCTCTAGGCTATGAAATTTAAGGCCAAGAGCACAAAGTATGCAAGTTGAAGAAAGCTCTTTATGGGTTGAAGCAAGTTGCAACAAGAGTGTGGTACAAAGAGGATAGATTCCTATCTACTAGAAAATGGTTTTGAGAAATGTGAGGGAGAACCCACCCCCATCAAATAAAAAGATGGAAAATATTGATTGTATTTTTATATGTTGATGATGTTATTTACAGGTAATGATGATTGCCTTATTGAACATTTTAAAACAAATTTCTCATGAAAGAAGAATTTGAAATGACTGATATGGGTTTGCTGAGATACTTCTTGGGAATAGAAGTAGAACAAGATGAAAGTGGGATTTTCATCTCACAGGAAAAGTATGTTAATGAGGTACTTGAAAGATTTAACATGCAGGAATGCAAATCAGCGATCACTCCCACAGTGATGGGATTAAAACTCAGCAGAGAGGACAGCAGCAAGGATTTTGATCCTAGTTTATACAAGAGCATAGTTGGCAGCCTTATGTATTTGACTGCAACTAGGCCGGACATAATGCATGCTATTAGTTTGATTTCCAGATTCATGGAAAAGCCAAAGGATGCACATTGGCAGGCAGCAAAAAGAATTTTGAGGTATGTTAAAGGTACTAAAAGGTTTGGTATTTTTTATACTGCTTCAGAATGTTCAGATTTAGTTGGATACATAGACAATGATTGGGCTGGAAGTGTAGATGATCGGAAGAGCACTTCCGGTTATGTTTTTCACATGGGTACAGGAGCCATTTCATGGGCTTCCAAGAAACAGCCCATTGTAGCGTTGTCTACAGCAGAGGCAGAATATGTGGCAGCTACAGCAGTAGCGTGTTAAGCAGTTTGGATGAGAAAAATGTTGAGAAGTTATGCCAAGAACAGGTAAAAGGGAAAATGATTTTTTGTGACAATAACTCAGCTATTGCATTGTCTAAAAATTCTGTTTTTCATAAGATGACAAAGCACATTGACACCAAGTTTCACTTCATACGTGAATTAGTTAACAATGGAGAAATAATTTTACAACATTGCAGAACAGAGGATCAATTTGCAGATATCCTCACAAAGCCACTTCAGCAGAAAAGCTTTGAACATTTTAGAAAATGCATGGGTATGTAGGAAAACCTAGCAGTTGAAATTAAGGGGGAGTGTTGGAATTAATTTCCAACTGCCCAGAAAAGGATAGCGTAGAGATGAGGCGAAAGGCCAATTCCACGGGGGTCGATGAACTCTTGTGGGCGGAGGTGTGAACCCCATCGGAATAGTTGCTTACGTCATTAGCTGGGGGCCCACACAAATGTGTTCATAAAAGATTTGGGTTTAATATTATTTGCCCATCGCATGTTTAATGTTTTTGTTTTATGACATAGCAATTTCATTTTAGTTTTTTAACCGTGAGTTAAAAGTTTATTACATCAGTAAAGTTTGATTTTACTTTGATTATAATATATGTTATATTATAACACATTTATATATATATATATATATATGTGCTTAGCACATTGTAAGAGTGTTGTTGTATGGCAATACACAGTGAATGTTTTTTTATTATTACACAGAAATGTAAGCACAGCAGTGCGGGAGAAAAAAAATCAAAGTGCCACCATGCAAATCTGTCATCAATGCATTTTTCAAGCGGTGCCGACAGAAGTTATGAGGCCATTAATGAAATTCTCAAGCGGTGAATTTTAGAAGTTAAGTCAATGAATGTCATTAATTTAACTTGAGATATTTTGTTTTTAATATAGAACAGAATTGTAATTTTTATTACAGAGAATAGAAGTGAATGCACAACAGAGTGCGTTTTGAAAAAGACAGAGAGTGCAGAATTAAGAAATACACAGCAGTGTATGTTTTTAGGAACAACAGAGTATACACAGTAGTGTATGCTGTTTTAGAAAGACAGAGTATTTTTCTGTGTGAGACAGAGAACAGTTTTGTTTGGCACTGTGTCTTGAAACAGTCCAACAATTGTAATCCCTCTCTTGAGGAAGAATTTGTAACAAGTTTTTTTTATGGAATAGAATTTTTTTTATGTGAAAACTCTGTCACTGTGGATGCAATTTAGTATTTTTCTCTATGTTAAAGAGGGGAGTTTTATTCTCCTTCTATTGTTTGGAATTTTTAAACATTCCAACAGGAAGGACCAGGGAAGCACTTGTAAAGAACACTTTTCATTTCTCCAGAAATAGGCAACAATTTGTTCCAAATCTTCTTTTTAACTACCTCTAGATCTCTGGAGAATTTTTTTTTTCAAAAAAAGTGTGAAACTATGGGAAAAATTCAATACGGGAAATGTGGCGGCTGGATAATGCCAGTCGGAGTGCTCTTGAGCTTATTGTCTCTTATATATGCTCAACCAGGTATGTACTGAGTAACCTTATGACCGGAAGAAATGGTTCTCGTTACGGAGAAAGTCGCAGGGTTTCTGTTTTGGCTGACTTTTAGAATCCTCATTAGACATTTGTTGTTTTATAAGGCTCATCGATCATTAATTTTTCGTATTTAATTGACAACATATTGTTTTATTAATTGTTTTCTGGTAGTGCGGAAGGATTTTTGAGTATCGACTGCGGAGGGAAAAGGAACCGAACTGACGAAGATGATATAACATGGGTCACTGATGCTAACTACATAAAGGTGGGTCAAACAGTAGAGATCTTTGACGATGATAATGATTTCGATTCTTACTTACATACGGGTGTTCCCAAAGCCTCTTATAAAGTCTTGATATCAGTTTCCGGTGGTCCCTGATGTGCCTTACCTCTTAAGATTATGGTTTTCTGTTGGAAATTACACCGGATTTAAACAACCAAGGATCTTTTCTTTCTCTATTGAGGCAGAGCATATGTTAGCTATGGGAAACCTAACAATATTTTTTAAATACATGCCATTTTATAATGAAACAATATTTGTTAGTTCTGGGAGAGTGTTGTACATTTGTTTGATCAGAACCTTGGAGACTGATGATCCCTTTATCTCTGCTATCTAATTGAGGATGCTCCAACAAGGCATGTATCAACAGGCTAAGCCAGGAACAATGTTGGTGAAAGCACGAAGATGTGATGTTGGCGGAGATTTTTCTTTTACTAGTTAAATATTTTGAACTGTATGCATTTACTTATGGAAATCTAAGGGTCATAATTAACAATTTAGTGGTTGATATTGTTTTATGGAAATCTAAGAGTCATAATTAACCAGCTAGTCCTGTTGATATTCATTTTAACCCATTTTTCTACAGCCAGTAACTAAATTTACAGCTTTCCATGGCAGTAAGAAAATGTATATCTATAGTATATACCACCGATATCACATGACTAAATAAAGTTTGATCTGTGAGAACCAATCTTGATGCAGTATTGTTGAGTACTTGTTATATCTTTTTTTGTAATAACTGAGTTGAATGGCTTTATATGGTTGATAAACAGGTATCCCGAGGACAAGTTTGACCGGATATGGTACTCTGAATTATATACAACTCTTTATAATGGCACTAATATTGCTCTACGGTTTGTGAGAACTGAGGAGCCCATTTCAACAAATGATACCAAGGAACTACCTCCACCTGTTGTCATGAAAACGGCAGGGGTTATAACGAAGTCTGTTGGTTTCAGTGGTCTGGCCCGTGGTCCCAAAGTATTACTGCTCTTATATTTTGCAAAGATCGACAATATTTCGAGATCATTTAACGTGACAATTGGAAAACAATTTGAAGTCGTTACATCTCTGAAGAATGATTCTACCTCGGAGCTAACGTTCATATCCAATTCAACAAGTGACTTCTATTTTGAGTTGCTCAACGATGCTACCAGTGATCCCATAATCAACGCTTTTGAGACTTACGATATAGTTGACACCCAACCCGCAACATATGCACAATATTGTAAGTTACCTCACTGACGTTATGAGACTGGAATTGTTGATATTATGATTCAATTTCTAACCAATTTCATTTTACAATGCAGTTAAAGCTCTTGAGGCCATCAAAAGCAGGTTTGGCATGAAACATTGGATTTTCGATCCTTGCTTTTTGATCCCCTGGAAAGAAATTGTCTGTAAAAGCAATACTTCCCCAATAAGAATTTCGGAAATGTGAGTTTGATAATTTCATGTGTTTACCATTGAAATCATAAAATTGAGGAGATTCACAGGTGAAATTGTATGTTGACGAAAACCATATTGTTTCCAGCGATTTGTCAGGAAAGAATCTTACAGGATTGGTGCCAAACGAAATTGGACAGTTGACAGCATTAGTTAAATTGTAAGCAGAAATTGACTTCGAAGAAATCCTGATGAGGCTCATGAATGGGGTCATAGTTTGTATTTGAATGTTATATCAGAAAATAATCATGTTTGCAGTATTTACCAGTTCGTGATGAAATTTCACAGGTCGCTTGGCAATAATAATTTCATGGGGCCATTGCCAAACTTTTCCAGTCTAACCATGTTGGAGAAACTGTGAGTTTATTTTCAACAACTAATTTTCTGTTTGTCTAGTTTTAGTCTTCAGCCTATGTATCTTCATTAAACCAAAATTTACTTTGCTCTATCGTGTAGATATCTACAAAACAACTCTTTAAACGGTACTTTTCCATTCTGGCTATCTGAACTGAAAAACCTGAAAGAATTGTACGTCAACCTCTTTCTCACTTTTCTATTTATCTTTTGCAACTCTTCTTCAAAATTAAATTAAAATAATAAGTAAATTTTATTCATAATATCTTCCAGAAGTTAAATGAAATTAATGAGTAAATTTTATATGGTAATTTTTTTTCCACGGAAATATAGGGAATAATAATATCAGTGGTGTAATTCTTGCCCAGCTTCGAAATAGTTTGGTGAAATTCAGGTGATCATCTCTTATTTTATGTTCTTTATCTTTTGACACAAATCATTCATAATTTTCTTTCGTGTTTTCTATAAAGGAAAATGCCATAGACATTGATAATCAATCTAGCTTAGATTGTGATTAATCTAAATAGAGGACATTCATAAAAAACTCTCTATTTTTGGTTTGTTGCAGTTACTGTGGAAACCCCTACTTACAGATCCCCAAGGGGGCATGCATTCTACATGATACAAAGGAGAAAAAATTGAAGGTTATCCTAGAAACAACGCTCACCAGAATTCCCATCATCGCTTTAGCACTGATAGTAGCTATTGTTATGTATTGCAATAGATTTGGGAGAAAAGAACATGGTTTTGACCACGACAGAACTGTGTTGGAAGAGGAACCAAGATCTTTTGTGTCGGGAGGTTAGGAAATACTATCAATATTATAAATATTATAATAATATGAAATGTTCCGGTTGTCGTCCCTGTAAATGAAATTTGTTTAGAGGGATTTGTGTGCTTTGACTCAGTAAATCTAAGATCCCTGAATGTATTGCAGACTACTCAATGGGTATAGTGCCAAATCCAGCAAAGTCTCGTGCCTTCACTCTGGAAGAGCTGTTAGCGGCCACACAAAGATTTAGTCGAGAGATCGGACGAGGGGGATTTGGATCGGTCTTCTTAGGAGAATTGCCCAAAGGGAAAAACATAGCAGTAAAAGTGCTCTCGCAGTTCTCCCAACAGGGAGTTCAAGAGTTCCTGAATGAGGTGATTCCCATGTATTTATAGTTTATTTATTTAGTCATATAATACGTTTTAATTTGGATCATGTCACGATGTCTAACCACACAGTTTTGGGTCTAACCACAACGTTTTAATACGTTTTAATTTGGATCTTGCTGATTTAAGTTTACCAGCACAACCATCTGACCATAACCAATGTTCTTTAAAAGTGACCCTTCGTTTCAACAATTCATTATAAATAACATTAAAAAAATGCTGAAAAAAATATGTATCATGTGTTCGATCATCACTGATGTAGAAATGACACTCCTTAATCACCTCACGATTATTTTCATCGCTATCAAAACCATCGATATCAATATTTGCATGTCTATACAAAATATGCAAAAATATAGATACTTGGTCTGAATGATAATACTCACTTTGTATCTCCTTTTATGGACTAAACGTGTATTTCTCAGCGAAATCAACCACTGATAATATTGTTCCTTTTGGGAACAGATCACGTGATTGCTTGAACTGTAAATCCTGCCATCGTGCTATATGGAAGTGCTTAATATATTTGTATATATTCAAAATGCAAGTTGGATATTGGTGACCAATGTCGAGCAGCAGTGCGTGCAATGGGTGCAATGAAAGCACCGATGTTAGGGCGGCTTAGAAATAAGGAAATAGCACCGGGGCTTGAGAGCTCTGGAGCACCGAGGAAAGTGAATAATGAAGTTTTTTGGCCGTAATTTTTTTTTATTAACCCTGTTTTGGTGCGCAGGGTTTTATAACCGCACTGGTGCGATTAAATAAAACCGCACCGGGCGATATCAATTTTGGCGCGTTGTTTATAATGCACCGAGGCGTTTCCCTAACCACACATTGGGATGTTTCAGTTTCGGCGCGAAAATTTGATGATGCACCAAGGCGGTGTAATGGTAAAGCTGTAATATTCTCTACCAGGTAACCACTAAATCTGCTGAAGAATAAAGTTGCACAAATATCAACTGTGAACAGACATGAATAAATGATAACTCTTCCAATGAGAACCAACTGGAAATTTTATTAAAAATTGCCCACACTGATGCACATTGTGCCATACAGAATTTCAGATGAGAGGCCCATAGCCAATTCTCACAGTCACTTAGAATTATAAGAGGGCCCGCAACAAATAAAGAAGGCCTGCCCAAATTACAACAAGGTCGAACAGTGCACAAATGATCATACGTAGTTCTCAGATCTATCTGCGCAGATCGAGATTGCTTGGGAGCTATGCAAATTTGCGTGTAGGATGCCACGGCTCTGTAGCGCTACCTGGTAGCATAACTTGGCGGATAGTTGACTCCAGCGCTCGTGTGGTGGTAGGATTTGGTCGGATTGCCTGAAACGTTGCTTGGGCAAGTCAACAAACTCTAGCACTTAGCACAGACAGAGATCGCTTGGGTGTTGTGCGGCTGTGCTGTACTGCACTTGCTTCCTCGCTCAATCGGTGTAGAGTGACATCTTTCCTGCGTTCAACCGAGCCTTGGAATAAGGTAATCCTCCTTGCCCGTTGACAATCAGATAATGGGCGATGCGCAACTGTATACTTCAATAAGCAGCAGAAATTCCTGCCGAGGATACTTCAAATCATAAACTGGAACTAGCTGCTATAATATACATAACCCTTTTCAAGAAACAGAAATGAAGAAAATGTTCCAACTAGGGTGATAAGAGAGATCACCGAAGTTGTGTTTGCCCACTAGGTTGAAATCGAGTTTCACCGAAGAGGGGTTGAGGGTCTCACCTGAAACCCACAACTTGAAAAATCGCTTGAGCTCTCAAAATATCAAATAAGAGAAGATCAAATTCCATTTCTTGTGTTCGTTCCTCCTCTTTTTATAGAGGGCTACTTGGAAAAACCCTGGGCAAATACCTGGGGTCAAAACAATCAAAGGAAAAACTAGGAGCAAATACCTGGGGTCAAAACAATCTAAAAGAAAAAACCATGGGCCAGAGCCACTTATTTACTATTTTATTTATTAGTCTTATACCATTAAGACTTGGTCCAACCGGTTAAACGGTTGGGAATATTACAGTTCCCCTTGTCCAAAATTGCTTGCCCTCAAGCAATTTCAATGTTGGATGTTGCAATATGTGCTCTCCTTCCCAAGTCGCATCTTCAATGGGCAGATCTTTCCATCGTACCAAATATTCGCGGATGATTTTGCTTCGAAGCTTTCTTTCCCACACCTCCCATACCTCCTCAGGAACCAGTTGTAGATGGCCCTCCTCATCTAGTGACGGTAATTCTGGTGATGATCTTATGTTTGATCCTAATGCTTTATTCAAACAGAAGATATGAAAGATATTATGAATTATGCTCTCTTCGGGAAGCTCTAACTCATAAGCCACTTGTCCTATTTTTCGGACAACTCGATAGGGCCCATAGAATCGTGGCTTTAATTTTTCTGCCCCCTTCCGCTTCAAAGTAGACTGCCTGTACGGCTGAATCCGGAGATAAACCACATCTCCCGCTTCGAAATTCCTCTCTATCCTTTGACGATCTGCATATAACTTTTGTCGATTCTGTACCGTCTGCAAATTGTCTTTGAGGGCTCTCAGAATATCCTGACACCCTTGGATCCAATCCTTTGCCAAAGGTGCTCTACTATCTCCAAACATTGTATCTGCAAAATATAGTGCCTCGTACCCATATAAGGCTCGGAAAGGTGACATCCCTATGGACATGTGATAAGTGGTGCTATAGCAGTACTCTCCTAAGTACAACCACTTGGTCCATGCTCGCTGTTGTCCTGTGACATAATCTCGTAAGTAACCTTCCACCCATTTATTCACTGCTTCTGTCTGTCCATCTGTCTGTGGGTGATAACTGGTACTAGGAGTGAGTTCTGTTCCAGTCATCCTGAATAATTCTTGCCAAAATGCTCCCATAAATCTACTGTCACGATCACTCACAATGGTTTTGGGCAAACCATGTAGACGGAATACCCCTTGGAAAAATATTTCAGCTATCTGAGATGCAGAACTTTTGGAGGGGATTGCAAAGAAGTGAGCGTACTTGGTGAGACGATCCACCACCACGAAAATACAATCTTTACCTTGTGAAAAAGGTAGCCCTGTAATGAAATCCATGGATATACTCTCCCATTTTTGTTCCGGGATAGGTAGTGGTTGTAATAAACCTGTCGGGTGTGTATGCTCAATTTTATTACTTTGACAAGTACCACATTCTTGAGCATATTTGATAATGTCCTTCTTGAGTCCCTTCCATGTGAACCTTTCCCTGATGGTTCTATAAGTCTTCAGAAAGCCTGGATTCCTGGCTAAAGGAGATTCATGGGCTGCTTGTAAGATTTTCATCTTAATTTGAGACTCAGGTACTAAATAGATTCGATCCTTATAATAGATAATATCATTGACAACACTATAATGGATGTCTGATGACTATCCATCAAGGATCTCACAAGCTGAATGATTTTTTGAGTATTCCACCAAAAGATGGGACTTCTAGTCATCTACAATGTCTATGAGAGAGAAGGTGGCTGGTTTCCTTGACAAGGCATCTGCAATGGCATTGTTTTTACCTTTGACATATTCAATCTCAAAATCATAGGCTTGGATCTTGCTGACCCATTTTTGCTACCTCTCATTTAATCCCTTCTAATCAAGGAAGTATCTGAGACTATTATGATCAGTTTTGACTTAGAACCGATTCCCCACTAGATATGGACGAAACTTGGCCAATGCATGCATAATAGCCAACATTTCTTTATCATAAATGGAGTAAGAGCGTTCATAACTATGCAACTTTCTACTCTCAAAAGCAATGGGATGATGGTTCTGTGTTAGAACGGCCCCAATTCCTTCCCCAGAAGCATCACACTCCAATAGAAAGGGTTGAGAGAAGTCTAGCAAGGCTAGAACTGGACAAGAACTCATGACTTCCTTCATCCGCTCAAAAGTCTCCTGGGTCGTTTCTGTCCATAAAAAGGATCCTCTTTTTGTCAAGTCAGTAAGAGGGGCTGCTAGTTGTGAATATCCCTTTACAAATATTCTGTAATAAGTGCAAATACCCAAGAAGCTCCTTAACTCTGTTACATTTTTGGGAGTTGGCCAATTGAGAATGGCCTCAATCTTCTCTTGGTGGACCTTAACACCTTGGCTCTCGATGATGTGACCCAGGTATAGCATTTCTGTCATTAAAAACTCACATTTAGATATTTTGGCATAAAATTTTTGTGCCTCCAATATTCCCAGGACCTCGTCCAGGTGCTGCAGATGCTCTTCCCATGTTTTACTAAAGATCAGGATGTCGTCGAAGAAGACCAAAACAAATTTATGCAGTTGCTTGTTGAATATATGGTTCATGCATGATTGAAATGTTGCAGGGGCGTTGGTCAACCCGAAAGGCATCACTAGGAACTCATAATGTCCATAGTGGCATCTAAGAGCTATTTTTGGAATGTCTTGATCACGAACCCTGATCTGGTGGTACCCTGAGAGAAGGTCAATTCTTGAGAAGTATGTGGCTCCCTTTAATTAATCCATCAACTCGTCGATCCTGGGGATAGGATATCGATTTTTGATGGTCTTTTTATTCAATGCTCGATACTCTATACACATCCTCAGGGACCCATCCTTTTTCTTAACCAAGACTATTGATGAAGCAAAGGGGCTCGAACTCGGCCGAATGTGTCCTAATGCCAACAATTCCTTTATTGCCTTTTCTATCTCATCCTTATACACTTTGGGGTGCTGATAAGGGGTAGTGATGACAGCTTGGACCCCTTCTTCTAGTTTGATGATGTGCTCAAATCCCCTGTCAGGTGGACGTCCTGGGGGAATATCTCCAAAGACCTTCTGGTATTTTTTCAATAGTGCCAAAATATCAGGTGGGTACTCCTTGTGTTGCTCTACTGGTTTCTTCTCCATGATTCAACACTCTATTTCCCATACAATATTCCCATGTTAGAGATCCGCCTCCATCCGATTGGATGTCACCACCTTGGGAGGATATGCATGCATTCCTCTCAACTTCACATTTTTACCATCTGGTCCCGTGAATGCGAGTTCCAAGTCTTGGTAGTTTACTGTATGAGTTCCGATGGAATATAGCCATTGTACCCCCAATACTACATGAGAGTCTGGGCAGTCTACGACAAAGAAGTTATCAGTAACTTTGTAGTTTCCCATTGATAGGCTCATGTTAGGAACTATCTTAGTGCAGGACATGCGGTTGTGCTCTTTCTTTCTCGGAATCAAAACTGTGAAGCCTTCAAATTCTTCAGTGGCTAGTCCCCTTCTGGCTACGAATTCTGCATCAATAAAATTGTGGGAGGCCCCACCATCAATTAGCATAGTGACCTTTTGTCCTTGTATGGTGCCCCTAACCCGGAGGATGTGATATCTTGGGACCCCTGTGAGAGAGGCAATGACTCCTTCCTGGACTTCTTCCTGTATTGCTCCCATGCCTTGTGATTCCCCTTGATCGAACTCTGGATTCTCTTCCTCATCTTTGCTTTCAGAAAATACTTCAATATAGTGTGCCTTCCCTTTAGTACATCGATGCCCCGGTGCCCATAGTTCTTGACAAGAAAAGCATAGCCTTCTCCTTCTGAGATCTTTTCTGGTTTCATCATCCAGCTTCCCCTTACCAACTGGATCCTGTTGCTGCTGTTTGATTTCCTTCCCTTTTTGAGGAATAGAAAATTTAGGTAGGAATCTATTCTTGGGTACTGCATCCTGCATATCCCTGGCACGGTTGATTGCATCTTGCAAGGTGGCGGGTTGGTAGGCCCTAACCCATCCTTGTAGGGGTTCTGACAATCCTTCTATAAATAGCATGATCAGCCTAGTCATAGAGAGGTCGTTGACCATTACTGCAAGCCTCTGGAATTCTGCAACATAAGATTCAAGGCTCCCTGTCTGTCAGAGATGGGTTAGCTCACGGAAGTATATCACAGGATCCTTCCTATCAAATATTTCTATTAACCTCCATGTTAATTCTGTATAAGAGATGATGCTGGCATGTCCCGGAGTGGTCATACCATGTTGCCACCATTCGTGTGCTTCTCCATCAAGATGTAGTGTGGCGTATTTGATGGCATCCTTTTCCCGCATGGGATTGAGCTGGAAATATGTATCCAGTTTCTGTACCCATGATCGTGCTAAACACTTCGACGATCCATCAAAATAAGGAAGAGTTACCTTCCCCACAGCTTTCTGCAAATATACGTTTGACTGATGGCCCCCATATTTGGTTGCCTTCCTTTGTTGTTTGCTCCTCATATAGTAAAAGCCATTAAGACTCGAGGTTGTTTTTACGTTGGGAGGCAACATATCATATTCTTTCATCCAGGCAGTAACTATCTCTGCAATATGTGAAGGGCAGTATTGCTCCCTAGAGGAGTCATCCAAAAATGGAGGCATGGTTGGCCTACTAAAAGGGTTGCTCCGAGTGTTGAATGGACCGTTGCTATGAACATTGATATACTCTTGCGGTGGAACATCCCCACCTGAATGGGAACCTCCTTCCCCATTATTGCTTTGCACATTAGGTTGCCCATTCTATGCTCTAAGGAGTCTTATGATGGTGTCTTGAGCCCCAACGATCTTTTGTAAAGCATATTCAAGTTTGGTATTCTCGTGATCACCCATGGGTCTTTCTTCCTCTTCGTTTTTTCCTTGACTTCTAGCCCTTTTTCCTTCCCATTTAACAGTAATACCCTTTTGTTTATCCTTCCTTGGCATCCCATAGTTGGCCAAGATGAGGGCTCCGATACCACTGTAATATTCTCTACCAGGTAACCACTAAATCTGCTGAAGAATAAAGTTGCACAAATATCAACTGTGAACAGACATGAATAAATGATAACTCTTCCAATGAGAACCAACTGGAAATTTTATTAAAAATTTCCCACACTGATGCACATTGCGCCATACAGAATTTCAGATGAGAGGCCCATAGCCAATTCTCACAGTCACTTAGAATTATAAGAGGGCCCGTAACAAATAAAGAAGGCCTGCCCAAATTACAACAGGGTCGAACAGTGCACAAATGATCATACATAGTTCTCAGATCTGTCTGCGCAGATCGAGATTGCTTGGGAGCTATGCAAATTTGCGTGTAGGATGCCACGGCTCTGTCGCGCTACCTGGTAGCATAACTTGGCGGATAGTTGACTCCAGCGCTCGTGTGGTGGCAGGATTTGGTCGGATTGCCTGAAACGTTGCTTGGGCAAGTCAACAAACTCTAGCACTTAGCACAGACAGAGATCGCTTGGGTGTTGTGCGGCTGTGTTGTACTGTACTTGCTTCCTCGCTCAATCGGTGTAGAGTTACATCTTTCCTGCATTCAACCGAGCCTTGAAATAAGGTAATCCTCCTTGCCCGTTGACAATCAGATAATGGGCGATGCGCAACTGTATACTTCAATAAGCAGCAGAAATTCCTGCCGAGGATACTTCAAATCATAAACTGGAACTAGCTGCTATAATATACATAACCCTTTTCAAGAAACAGAAATGAAGAAAATGTTCCAACTAGGGTGATAAGAGAGATCACCGAAGTTGTGTTTGCCCACTAGGGTGAAATCAAGTTTCACCGAAGAGGGGCTGAGGGTCTCACCTGAAACCCACAACTTGAAAACTCGCTTGAGCTCTCAAAATATCAAATAAGAGAAGATCAAATTCCATGTCTGGCGTTCGTTCCTCCTTCTCTTTTTATAGAGGGCTACTTGGAAAAACCCTGGGAAAATACCTGGGGTCAAAACAATCAAAGGAAAAACCAGGAGAAAATACCTGGGGTCAAAACAATCTAAAAGCAAAAACCATGGGCCAGAGCCGCTTATTTACTATTTTATTTATTAGTCTTCTACCATTAAGACTTGGTTCAACCGGTTAAACGGTTGGGAATATTACAAAAGCACCGATGCGTAATAGTCGCAAAGCACCGGTTTTTTGGCCTTAATTTGTTTTTTAATATAATGTTATTCCAGTGCATGCGGTTTCTAGCACACCAGTGCTCTTAGAGAAGAATGCACCGGCTCGTTTCTATTTTGGCATGGTGTTTTATGATGCACTGACGCGGAAAAGTATTGACACCCCGGTGCGTTACAGTAATTGGATGCCCCAGCGGTGTGTGTACTTCACGCACGTTGTCCGGTGTGCCAATGTTTGGTGCGAACCAGTGCATTCTATGGTATCATGCGCACCGGTAATTGATAGCTCAGGAGCACTGGAAAACTGAAAAATCTAGTTTTTTTGTCGTAAATGTTTTTTTAATTTAATCCTTTACCGGTGCGCGTTGTTTATAGGCACACCGGTACTGTTTGCTACAAATGCACCGGTTAGTTTGTGTTTTGGCACATTTTTTATGATGCACCGGTGCAGTTTCTGTCTACTACACCAAGTGGTTTCGGTGTTGGCATTGTGTTTTATAATGCACCAGCGCGGACGAGTTGTGAGGCACCGGTGCTCTATTATATTATGACGAATCGGGCGGGTGTGTACGAAGTGCATGGTGTCCGGTGTGCCAATGATTTTGTCCGCTCCAGTGCTTTCTTTTTTTGAGAGCACCGGGGCGAGTTTTAACAATAATAGCACCGATATGAAAACATCCGCAAAACCCTCCGCCCGCCAACCTCCGCTAGTAACCTCCACTAGAAACGGATGTATGGGGTATTTTTCTTTGTGGTTCCTCAAAAACATCCGCTAGAGGGTCTTTTCCTTGTAGTGAATCCAGGTTTTCCAAGATTTATTTTATGGTGAAAATAAATAAACCATTCAATTTTCAACATTCAAAAATACCTTTCTGAATTATCATACCTTATGCTCCCATTAAGGTTATTAATAAACCTTTCCCTTGCATTTGTAACTCTCTGGATTTCACTCTTCTATGCCGTCTTTGTCACTATGAATACTCGCATGCCCATCATTCAACTCGCTCATCATCTTAATGCAAACAGTTTCCCTGTACTTCCATGCACCATACAACTGCACATTATAAATTCACATCTCTTCACCTATGTACAGAGAATAAGCTATTCATGTTTTCAACCTCTTTGATGAATAATGTACAACTCGTACATTGTGCCCATCCTGAATAATACCTCCTTATATGCCACCACATGATGGTAAAAACAAAGATTCTACAACATCAAGTAATTGTGTTTTCAATCTTAAACACAAATCAAAAGAATTCTCCCATTTCCAACTCCAAGCTTTGGTACAAAATGACTTAGCCAAAAATGCGAAGAACACACATTATGCATAATAAACCTTCTCATGCATGCTTCTCTTTATATCACCCAGGATAGCACATTTTTCATTCATTTTCAATTCATTTATACCTCCGCATTTGCAACATTTTCACTCTTTCATAATATTTACAAATGATCAACTTCTCGAGTATGGCAAGGAAATTTAATCATCCAAATTTTAAAATACCTTTAATCAATGAATATTGATCCACTCAATGAGCACTTACCTTGAATCTTCTTGTGGTTGAAATGATCCAACCCCTCTCTCTCATATTCCTATCTCTTACAGTAGCACTACCCTTCTCACTACAAAGAGTTCCCAAATGAAATTTTCTCATACATAATCTGACATAGAACTTGAATTCACTCTAGAAAAGAAGCACTTGTCCCTACACAAGTTACAAATACTTTTACATGTCCTTTAATTTTATCGTCATTCAGTTGATCACAAATGTCAATAGCAGTATTAGATAACCATCTCTGTGCATTGTGTGTTTGCAAGTAAGAAGAAACTTATGGAAGCCAAATCACACAATCATAGTGGTAGTGAAAATTCAATCTGAAGACACCGTCTCAATTGCCTGTAAATCATCAGTTGCATGCATTCTCCTGCCAACCATAAACTTCCTCCAAGATGAGCCCCATAAAAGGAAATTTACACCTCACAATATTTAACAGCATGAATCAAACCGCCAGTTTTATATCCAGTATATCAAATGATAAACAAATATGGTTGCATCGATAAGATTTGGCAAGAACCACGTCGAAGGCACACTTTCTTCTAAATTTAGAGGTCGTCTAGGAACTTCTGCCAAGCCATAAAAATTGAATTCAAAATTACAAAGAACGGAATAGAATACAATCAGTGGTGGAACATCACTAGCGAATATTTGACAACCACTACGCAATATGTCAAACACTATCTCAGTGTTGCAAGGTTATTCTCCAGGCTTTTCTTTATTGCTATTCCCTAGTCTGCAATCAAAACATGGTAGGATTTTGAAATACCCTTCGTAACATCAGATATAAGAGGATATTTCCAATCACCAAGACCGCTAGCTTTCCTATCAGTTTGAACCCAAGCAAGGTGAGAAACACACTATCAATAGAAACACCAAGAATTTCGGTGTTCAACTTCTCAAACTTAGAATATCTTTCATTGAAAGCAGTGATTTCTGTGGGGCAGACAAAAGTGAAGTCCAAAGGATAAAAAAATAGAATAACATATTTATTCCCAATGTATTCAGAAAGCTTTTAAATAGTTCGCGGCACAACACAAACATAAATCACATTCTGCATCACCCAGTACCGCAAATGTATTTCGTAAGAATATTTTACCATGTCATTTTCATGATCCATTTCTGGAATTTCATCAAATCAGGTTGAATTTGATTAAAAACACAAAGCCTTCCTTACTCTGCACGTCATTCAGTTCTCGTTTTATCAAACATTTTTTTAATTTTGGTCATAGGATCTTCACTGCCACCTCAAGATATGCCCCTGCTGCACTCTCACCACTAAGCATAACACGATCAATCCCATTCAAAAGAGCATTAGCCACATCTGTAGCTTCAGCACGCCTCTTTGCTTGTTCAGCGATTTCTGACAACTCTCAATAGCTGCTCCTTTCATTGAATAAATGTGTTTCAGGTGGGTGAAGATCATGCAATGTGCACTGAGCATGAGCCATTGTGTTTCACGCTCCTCTTTACCATAGTATTTCTTAGATGTGAATGCAGACTTGTGTTCAATAATATTATCCCAAGCCTTCCCACTCAGGGCATAGAAAAGAGCGAACTTCAAGACATCCAAAGGAAAATAGAACACTAGAATATACAGCCAAATAACTCCTCCTTGTCTTTTTCAACATGGGACAATGCATCTTCAAATTCCTTATTTCTACGATGAATTTTACACAGAGATTTTTCAAAATAGAAATTCTCCTTGCAGAGGTTTCGTGACAGTACAATACATTCGTCAGGTTTCGTGACACTGTAATACATTCGTGGCTTTGATGATAATACGAGCTTCAATCAAACCAAAAATAATACCAACATGCTTCGTTGCTTAGCATGCATAAATCTTGATTTTGTCAATTTTTCTCTTTCAAAAATTGCGTAGGCCTAAGTCTACACGGCTGACCAATCAACTGCAATGTTAAGAAGAAATTTTGCATAGACTTTGTTTTCCCACAGAGTGATTTATTTTTAATATCTGCTGCTAGAGGAACGCTTCACAGCTCTGCTGCTGGAGGAACCATACCACTTCAAAACTCGTAGAAATCACAGTTTAGGCAATCGATCTGCTCTCACACATCAAACTCAATGCAACAATATATCACACATTCAGTTCTAACCTTACACTCTAATACCAAAATAATGCCAGGATTCTGCTATAAAACAGATCCTAGCATATAATAGCGTGTGTGATTTCTTCAACATGAATATTCTCAAGAAAAATCTTCATTAAAAACTACATTTGATTCAGTTTGACATATACATAAAGAAAAGAGATCCATACAAACAAAATACTAATATATAATAACACAAGAAATTCCTTGGCCGAATATTACAATGGATGGCCTCTCGGCTCTCGGCCCTTTTAAAAAAGCTCTAAAACCATCTCTCTCTCTCTCTCTCTCTCTCTGTATTTCTCACTATTCTTCCATCCTCACATACTCCTCATATTTATACATAATAATGAATTTATTCCAATCCATAATTTCCTCCACACAAATCTCAACTAAAATCTAAATTAGATTTATCCTTTTTTTGGACTCAACTAAGTCTCGTTTAAGGAATTCCTATCCCTAGATTATCTACCTAATTCAACTCCACTCATATCCTTAATTTATTAAAAAGAATATTTACAATAATCCTCAATTACAATTTTCTCTCTTAATTTATTAAAATGAGCACAATAATTTATAAAATAATTAAAAAATCATCACCCCCTAATTACATAACATTTTAATAAAACCCAAGAAAGATGCTCCTGCATTAGTTTCTGTTTTATTTACCTTATAGAATCATCATTTGATTCCTTGTCGTTTTATAAGAATAATGGAATTTATGTCTGAATCACCATTTGATGTCTTCTTGTTGAATCGTCATATTTGGTTGACAATATATTATTTTAAGAAAAGTAATTTTTGGTCGTGTGGAAATATATTTAAGTATAATTGTGGAGGGAAAACCAATCGAACCGGAGAAAAAGACATAATATGGGTTAATGATACTACTTATATAGACGTTGGTCAAACAATAAAAATTGGGGATGCCTCAAATTACAGTGATGTTTCTTACTTGGAGTTGGATACTCTACGATATTTCCCAAAGCCTATGAACAAGTGTTCCTATCCATTGTTTGTGACTCCTAATGTACATTACCTCTTAAGACTATGGTTTAAGTTTTGGAATTACAGTGGAATCGAACAATTGACAAGCTTCACTTTCTCTATTGAGAAATTGGATCTGTTAGTTATGGGAAATGTAACAATCTTAGATCCAGATAAAGCACTTTATAATGGAACAATATTTCTTAGTTCGGTCAGAGTGTTGTATTTTTACTTGATCACACCCTCTAATAATGATAATCTCTTTATCTTTGATATCTAATTGAGGAAGCTCCAACCAGAAATGTATGGATAGGCTAAGCCAAGAACAATGGCGATGTCACAATGGATATTTGATGCTTATGGAAATTATACTCTTAGGTGAATATTTCAAACTATATGTATTTACCTATGTAAATCTAAGCATCATAAATAACCAAGTAGTGGTAATGATATTTTTTATAGAACTTTGAGTCATAATTAACCAGCTAGTTGTGCTAATATTCACTGTAATTCATTATCCAACCCCTTATAAATTATATTTGTCCATCGTAATGAGAAAATATATCTCTATATCACAATACCATATGCCTAAATGAATTTCAATATCTGAGAGCCAGTTTTGATGCAGTATTGTTCACCATTTTAAGATATTTTTGGAATAGGTTGATTTTGTAGCAAATAAATTCCATTTTCAAATAACACGGGGCTAAAATATATGAAAAATGGTTCTAATTAGAACTAAAATTTAACAGTAGCTTGAATTTCATATAATCCAATGTCATATGGGTCACAAAACCTTGTCTTGTGACTTTTGCGGGCTATGAATAGATATATGGGAGTTTCGAAATGACCAAAAATTTCACTAGTTTGATCCCCGAATTCTGACCAAGAAAGAAATATTGCTTTTGTCTAAAGTTTTTTTCTTATTTTAAGTAATTAATGAGACGAATGGAATTTTTATGGTTGATACAACATATACCCTAAAGATAATTTTGACTGGATCTGAGGATATACAATAGATTTAATTGTTTCTAATTATATTTCTCTGTGGTCTGTAAATTCTGATGAGTCCATTTCAACAAACGATACCAAGGAACTTCCTCCACCTATTGTGATGCAAACAACACAAGTTACGATGAAATATAATTTTACAATCATTGTACCATTGACATTTGGTCACAAAGTATTATTGTTGTTATATTTTACAGAGATTGAGAAGTTAAATAGGTCTCAACGTAGATCTTTTTTCGTGAAAATAAATTGTGAAAAAATATCTGAAGTCATTAACATTATTTCCTAACAAAATTTTCAATTCAAATTTCATCATGAATGAATCAATACTTTTATGTGTAGTATTTACTCATTCTTGATGAAATTTGCAGTTCGCTTGGCAATAATCATTTTATGGGACCATTAACGAAATTTTCCAGTCTAACCATGTTGGAGAGAATCTGAGTTTATTTTCAAAAACATATTTCATTTATTTGGTTTTAGTCTTGAGCCTTTGCATCTTCATCAAACCAAAACTTATTTTTCTAATCATGTAGATATCTACAAAACAGCAACTTGAGCGGTACCCTTCCTCACTGGTTATGATATTTGAAAAACCTAAAATAGTTCTACGTCTCCCTTTTTATTCTGATTCTATTTATTTTTTTTCCACTTTTATGCAAAATTGATTTCTCCACAATTTTATTCAGAATTAAATGCCATTAAAGTATCAAATAACACAATTTTTATTTTCACATGAATATATATAATAATAATTTTAGTGGTGTAATTCCTGTCCAACTTCTTAAGGGTTCATTGAAATTCAGGTAATCATATCCTATTTTATATTCCTTATGTTTGACATAAATCATTCGAGATTCAAAATTTTCTTTCCTACTTTCTATAAAACAAATTCCATAGACAAATTAAGGCAATAAACAATTTGTTTTAGATTCTCGTTAATCTTACCGGTGGAAGTCAATGGAAAATCTCTATCTTTGGTCTACTGCAATTACTGTATAAGGGGAATTGCATTTTCCAAGTTACAAATAAGAACAAAGGGAAGGTTTTTCTCAAAGCAACAGTCAGCGGTATTCTAATCATCGCTTCAACATTGATAGTGGCTATTGTTGTGTATTACAACAAATTCAGAAGAAAAAAATATGTTTTTGCTGACAAAAGAAGTGGGGAGGAAATGGAACCGAGATATTTCTTGTACCAAGGTTAATGAATACTAATAATATTAAATATATTATAATATGATAAATAATGGTATTCATCCATGTAAATGAAAGTATAGTATATTATCTTAGAATGACTTTTCATGTTGTGCTTCTTACTAACTTAATTCTCCCTCCATTAATTGCATATTATTCGATGTTTATGGTGACAAGTTCAAAAAAATCCCATGCTTTGACTCTAGATGAGAAGATAGCGGGCACACAAACCTTTAGTCAATATATGGGATGAGGGGGATTTGGATTGGTGTTTTTAGGTAAATTGCCCCAAGGAAAATACATAGCCGTCAAATTTCTCTCATGATCCTCCCAACAAGGAGTTCAAGAATTCCTAAATGAGGTGATTTTCAGATATATCTTCAATCATGTAATATTATTCAATTTGTATCTAATGCAAAAATTCCTTACCATAGAATTACTACTTTAATCCATTCATGAATAATTTTTGTACTATAAAATCCTTGTGAGTGGTTACTTGATGAATTGGTTGATCTTCTTTCCAGAATCCATCATAGAAACTTTGTCTTTCACTAGGTTATTGTAACGAATCAAGAGAATCTATGCTTATTTACAAGTACATGTCAGGAGGGTTCCTAATGGATCACCTTAAGGTAAATAATTTAGCTAAGAGATATGTTTATTTGATTTGATAAAATTTCCATGGTAACCAATGCACATTTCTTTCCAGGTCCATTGCACATCTCTCCAAATTAAATTGGAACACTAGGCTCAAAATAGCGTTAGATGCAACACAAGGTAACTCTTTCTCTTAATTAATTTGATGCACATTAATTATTTTTATCTAAATGCTCCTTATGAAGTATTGAGTATAGTAAAATAGTCGTAAATTTCTAGTTTTATACTTCATATTACAAAGGAAAAATCATGCGTAGCCACATCTCTCACTTGTACCCCTGCGGTTTATATTGAAGGTCTGAAATACGTGCACGTAGGTTACACCCAAAAAATAATTCATAGGGATATCAAGACTTCCAACATCCTTTTAGATAGTGATTTTAACAGAAAACTAGCAGATTTCAGCCATTCAAAGATGACTAGTGATGAGGAGGCTACTCATGTGACCACTGTCATAAAAGGAACTATAGTGTTGGGATGGGGTCCCTTATGGGTAAATTGTTGTATAATTTTTGGGTTAATTTTGGTAAAGTTTTGATTAGTACGCATTGCGCGCAGATGTCAAGGGGCTTTAGGGTGGGTCAAAGTCCTTTAATCAATGTAAAGGGTAAAAAGGGGAAACAATGAGTCTCAAAGGGTGGGTCAAAGTCCTTTAATCAATGTAAAGGGTAAAAAGGGGAAACAATGAGTCTCAAACCATGGTTTGAGACCATGGTATGTGTGCATCAAATACTTATAAATATTTAAGAGTCGAGTAGAGTAAGATATATCAATAGATTGATAGAATTTTAATCTTATGAATGTTTTGATCTAAGTTTTGGGTCAATCTGTATGGGTAGAAAGGCTCCTGCTGGTTGTGTGCATGGAGACCTAGTCCCAAGATATGTTCATAGACTCTGCTACTATGTGCGTAGATGGGAAGATATTGCACTGAATTGTAGATCCATTAATAAAGAAGATGTTTTGGCAAATTCGAATGCTATTTTTATGTGTTATGCATAATTATGTGGCTTATATGTTGATCTGTTTATATTGAATGCATATTTATCTGAGTTACTTATCTGTGGAAAATATCTGTATTTGCACGAGGATTAATTTTGTGTTAAGTATTATTACTAGAAAACTATCAGTGTGATTATAGAAGGGTTAGATCTGATTCAAATATACTCTGTTACACCTATCTGTTAATGCATATTTGTTAAGGGTTTATCCGCACTTAGATCTAGTTCCTTGGGAAGTTTCCCACAGACAGATAAACATTAAGGAAGGGTAAAACATGGTAGTGTCAGTCAGTTCCACCTATCACCAGTGATCAAATGTGCTCTTACAATGTTTTTTTTAGGGTCTCAAGTCGAATTTTTATGGTTTCAGTAGGTCTTCAAATAAAAATTGTCACTGGCTAGTGTGTCTAAGTCTCTTACAACTCCCTTCAAAAAATTTCATCTTTCGGTCATTGCAATCATCTAGTTGGATGAGTCACCATTGAAATGTATCCATTATCATCTTAGGCATACCACCCTGGTCCTCATTCATCTCATTTCATGAAATGTCACCATTTGGTCTTAGGGTCAAGTTCATAAAAAATTTGTCATTTCACCAATAAATCTGGCAGTTAAGGAGTAGTAATATGGAAAATGCTCAATGAAGTTTTGTTTATAGTGTAATTTCATTTCAAATGGATGTAATATTTTTCACAAGTTTCCAAAGTTGCAGTTTTCAAATCAAAGGTGAAAAATAAAATGGTGAGCCACCCTACCACTATGTAGACAATTTGATCTCCACAAGCTACAAATGACCATAAAAGCCATTTCTTTCACTCATTTCATTGACAATGAGCACTAAATCACCAAAAAAGACCATCTTAGTGCAACGAGCACTGAAGGACACTCTCAAAAGTTGATTAGCACTCTCAAATGGTCGACTAGGAGTAGGCAGCAGAGTATAGAGGCCTTGCTTCTTAATAGCTGGTTTGGCAATCACGCAGGCAGTGAAGGATCTGATGTACTTCTCGACATCCTCTCGAAGGTTTGGCCAATAGAAATACTTCTACAGAACTGCCACTATTTTCTCAACCCTGAAATGCCCTGTGACCCAAATGTAGTGCACTTCCCAAACCATCTTGGCACACTCTCTTGAAGGAACACAAAGGTGTCCCACGTGACATAGCATTGCATCCTCGAGGTGAAACTTTGGGACTTTCTTACCCTCCAAGGGTGTCTTGTATGTGTGGCCAAATTCTGGATTGCCTCTGTAGAGAAGTGACCAAATAGAATTATTGTGCCCACAAGAGTTGAGCACGGTGGTTAGCACCATGATCGTTGGTCGGTTGAGGTAGTCTGCAACATTATTGGTGTTTCCCTTCTTATACTTTATGTTAAAATGATACTCTTGTAGGTATGTGGACCGCTTCTGATGGCGATAGCTCTACAACTTCCCTTGTGTCTGTATGAACTGTAGGGGTCAGTGGTCTATGTGGATGACCATTTCATTCCCCAAAATGTAATGCTTCCATTTCCAGCAAGCCTGCAAAATGGAACACATATCTTTTTCATATGTGGGATACTTCCAGACTATGTCAGAAAGTGTCTCACTGTGAAATGCCATTGGATGCCCTTGTTGAGTAAGAACTCCCCTAATAGCATAGTTTGAGGCATCTGTCTCGCTCTCAAATGATTGTTGTAAGTATGGTAATGTGAGCACTAGTGCAAAGCAAAGACAATGTTTCAACTCTACGAACACCTTCTTTTGAGATCCATACCAAAATAATTTTTCTTTTTCCCCTCCCTTGGTGACTTGACTCAAGGGCCAAGTGACATGAGAGAATCTCGACATGAACCTGCGGTAGAAATTGGAAAGACCCAGAAATTTGAAGAGATCTGTTAGAGTGGTTGGGGTTGGCCAATCCTGAATGATTTGGATCTTGGCTGGATCCATATGCACCCCTCACTCATCAATAATGTATCCCAAATACTAAACCTAGGTCATGCCAAAAGTGAATTTCTCCAAATTTCCACACAACTTGTGTTGCCGCGGTGTTTGGAGGACATGTCAGATGTGGTGGAGGTGCTCTTCTCAAGTCTGGTTGAAGATTAGGATGTCATCCAAGTACACCACCACAAATGAGTTGGTGAATGGCCGCAAGATGACATCCATTAGCCACATGAAGGTTGCGAGAGCATTTATCAACCCGAAAGGCATGAAAATCCGTTTGAAGGGGACCTCCTTGGCTTTGAAGGCGGTCTTTCACACATCGGAGGGTTCGATTGATACCTGGTGATACCCAGAAATATTCAGGCCCCCTGAGATGGTCCAGGAGGTCATTGATCTATGGGATTGGATACCTATTCCAGACTGTGATATTGTTCAATGCATGATATTCAATATAGAGTCTCCAGGTGCCCTCCTTCTTCTGTACCAACACGATTGGGTTGCCACAAAGCGAGGATCTTGGCCTGATGTGCCATTTCTGCAACAACTCTTGGATCTGCCTCTTGATTTCATCATTCTCCATAACATAACATCGATAGATCAGGCCATTAGGTAGCGACACGCCTGGGGTCAGATCATTGGAGTGCTTGACCTGACATTGTAGAGGAACCCTTATGGGTGAGGAGAAAATGTCATGGTATTCCTCCACAACTTTGGCCATCTTCTGCTGCCACGTCAGGGCAACGTATTTAGAGGTTGCGACCATAATTTTCTTCTTTTCCTATGGGCGAATCGTAATGAAAACAAATTTCCTAGTTTGGGAAATAATCTTACTACATTTCTTGGCAGTAATCAAAGAGATGGCGGAAATTGGTACTACCTTTGGTATCCTGTACAACTTATTTCCAAAATTAATAATAAAAGAACAAGGCCTAGACTCATACATAACATGCCGCTTCCACAAGTGTGGTTCGCCTACTTATACATCATAAACTTCAATAGGATCAATATCACATAGTACATCATCCGTGAAGGGCTTGACGTTGTAGGGAAGGCGGCACTGTTGGATAACGCAAAGATCTCTTCCTTGTGAAGCCACTCGATGTTATACAACTATGGGTGTGTTGTGGTCTGTAGGCCGAGCCGCTTCATGACCTTTGCTAAAATGAGGTTTTTTTTCAGTCCTCTCTCGATAACGAATTGAAGTGGAGAACCCTTCACCCACATTTGGGAATGGAAGAGGTGCTCCCCATCCTCTAGATATTTGTGTTCCTCCTTCTGGATCTTGGTGGTGGAAATGGTGGCACTGGGTTCCACATCAATGATTTTCTTCCTTTTTTCATTCTGCTTGGCTAGTTTTGAATTAGAATCAGAAGATGCATCTGATTCAAATTCCTTCAACTCGGCCACTAGTGATTGTTTGTCCTGACACTCACTTGTGTTGTGAGTGTATATTTTATGAAATTCACACCACTTCCCTGCATCCTTATTTAAATTTGTGGTGTTGTTCTTTCCTTGTTGCTTCGGCAGGTTATCTTGAGTCACCTCGCTTTGGATTTTCCCCTTTTTTTTTGGTTTGGGTGCGCCTTTCCCTGGCTTTGGATTCATGGATCCAAAGCCTCGCTTCTTCTGCCTAAATTTATGTTTGATCTTGGCAACATATCGATATGTCATGCCAAGCGAGGTAATGTTGAGGAACTACTTTTCGTCCTGAATGTATATGTGCAAACAATTGCGGTACTTGAGCACCAAGTGTTTCTCTGAATCTTAAATACCCAAATTTGTGTGAAGGGTATGGAAAAAATTCGTCAGCTCGTGCACATCTTGCTCCCTTTGTTGCCGAAGTGTGGTTCATTTGATGTAGTTGTCATCATAGCTTCCCACGGGGAATATTGTTCCTTGAGGCCATCTCGAAATGAATAATAAAATATTAAAAACTAAATAATTCTAGAATAAAATTATGGTTGACATGTGAACTAATAAATAAAATATTTTATTCGTAGTCACGGTAGAATCCAGTCAGGTATTTGGAAGTCAGCATGGTGTTAAATTTAAGATTCCCCTAGTGGTGACCCTGACCCCGATGTGTAGCGTATTCAAGGGAAGATGGACGTCGGCAGTAGGGAGGTCGGGTGTGAAAAATATTTTATTTTGTTTGAGTATGGAGTCTGATTCCCTTGTAGTCAGAAGTCGGAAGTTCGAGAACAAGAGTTATGTTTTTATCAAATACATAGGTTTGACCTCCGACCTTCAACTTTCATATTTTTTTTTAGATTTTTTGAAAAAAATTAACTATTTACAAAAAAAGGGAAAATTGAGATTATTATTATTATTTTTATTTATTTTTTTATTTATTTATTTTATTTTATTTTATTTTATATAGGGTCCTTCTTATTTTATTTTTTTATACAGATAATAATAAAGAGGAGGTTGTTGGAGTCGTAAGAACAACATTGTGAGAAATATTTTCTTAGTATGAGAATGAACCATGGTTGAATGCCATACTGTGAGAAAATTTGTGTTCATATGGAAATCCATCATGCCCAAAAATGGTTGAGCATGGTCGGACATCACATATTTTAGGGTTTATAATATTAATCGCCTCGGTTTAATATTAATTCCTTGGGTTTGTAATCCCTTTGGTTTTTTGTACTGATCTATTGGGTTTGTTATTTCTTTGGGTTTATAATATCAATCCCTTAGGTTTATTAATTTAAGGGTTGATATTCCTAGGGTTTAATATTATTGAGAGGGTTTATAATATTAATCCTTTGTGATGCAAGAGCATCTAACCTAGGGTTACATGTTTACCAAGGGATTTGGTTCCCTAAGTTAGGATTTATTTATTTTTTGTATTTTCTTATAATTTTAGGAGAAAATGAGAATTATTGTAATTAGGAGAAAGTTCGAGAGTATTTTGGAAGAGTTGAGATATTTGACAGTTAATTAGATCTCAACAATAGATAAGGGATTAGGCGTGAGTTTTGATGGATCATGAGAGATATTATGGGAGTTTGTTTAGGATTTGGAACCTACTTTGAGTTTAGATCCACTTTTATAAATCTAGGTGAGCCCATGAGGCATGTACATGTGAAGGAGAGTGAGGAATGAGAGGCCAATGATTAGGCCAATAATTCTCTTGTAAATATATTATTTCTTTAATGAATTATTTCTTAGATTTTATATGCATATGTATTGTGTGGGTTTCATTTTTATTTTGTGTGTTAATTTTTAATTTGTAGGCCTTTTGGTCCGCAACATAATTTATGGTATCAGAGTCATAGAACCATGTGACAAGTGAGTTGTGATAGGATATTATTATTCTTAACCTGCATGGATGTAATATTCCATTTTTTGGTGTCACTTATGATAGGGCTAGGATGGACTTCTAGAGTTAGAAGCAAACCGGTCACAGGTACAGATTGGTGTCATTAGCGGGCCTAGGTGTTTTTTGGAGCAGTTTTGAGGAGTTTCTATGCAATCGGGTGGCATTCACCTGATATGTTCCATCATCCGAGCAGTTTGGATTTCGTTCTGGTGCATTCCGACAACTTTCAGAAATTTGAGTTATTTCTGGGCTTAACTCAGTTGATTACGCTGAAGGTGGCATTCCGAGAGGAATACATGATGGAACACCTTAGTGTAATAGCTAATTGGAACCGAGATGAGGATACTTACATGGTGGGATGGTTGGACACGGGTTTCAGTGACCAGAGGAGGCATGGTAGCTGATTTACCCTTTTCTGCATTAAAAATGAATATTTTAATAAGAGGCAAAAGTGCTCCATGAATAAAATAATAATAAAATAATGCCCTAGAATGCCCCAAGAGATCTATAAAAGAAAGGGAGGAGGCCATTGAGAGATATCTTTGTATCAAATCATTTTCTTGTATGAGAGGTTTGAGACGTGGTTCTCTACTTCAGTCGTAGCCCCAGGACGGAAATTGTTGGGTGATTTGTGAGTGTTGGACAGAAACCCAACTCTCTTTGAGGATAATTCATTCAGAATTCTCACAGAGCTTCAGAGATATTGGAGTGAGGATCATTCAGATCTTCAACAGGTGCTTCAATGGATTCAGTGGTAGCTATTGCCGGAGGGAGAGTGCAGTAGTCAGTTTTGGAGGCCATCGCAGTGTAGCAATGGAACAAATTTTCTTGAGGCCAGTTGTATTTCAGTTATCTCAGCTATCTTTCATTTTAGCATGTAACCCTAGTATATTATAATAAAGCTGAGTTAATTTATGCATTATGGAGTTATGGATTTGCATGAAATTGTATGTTTATTTTACATGGCAGTCTTCTGTTAAAAATGCATGTTGATTTTATGGCATAATTCGGGGTTTAGATTAATTTATGAAAATTTAGGAAAATATCCCATTTGGGGATATTACAGTGGTATCAGAGCATTGGTCTTGGCTCTACCTGTGGGGTTTCAGTTTCAAATGTTTTTTCGCAAACCAATTGCAGAGAAAGATCAAGTTATTCTAAAGTCATTGCTTGGGAAGGCCAAATTAAAACAGATTTTATTTGGAGGTGGGGTCATCAGAATCATTCCAAGAATGAAACATATGAATAGGAGGGGGCTGTAACCAATTTCAGAAGAAAAAAAAAAGGATATATATATTTTATGAAGCCGTGAATATAGGCCCACGCAAAGTGACAGTGGATATGGCCTTGAGAATATGTTGAAAATTTGGACTTAGAGCCAAATTTATGAGCCGCGACACAATATGTCAAAGAGGGGTTTTCTTTTTTTCTCTTATCTCAAATTGATTTTTCTTGGGGTAGAGTTTTCATAAGTATTTTTTTGCACTACACCGAGAGTCATAAATAGTTTAATGGGGCCCGAATATATTTTTGTCCAAGTCTGGGCTTATGAAGTCGTTGTGTTTATTTCCCTAGAAATTTGAGAGAACCGACTGCAATAACACGGGAAAATCACAGACCCAGTGTAAATTGCTGGAACGGGCCAAATTCTTGGAGAAACTTATACTTGCAGACTCGAGCGGCTAATCGGACAAACTATGGGTCAATACTATCAGTGTTCAACATTTATTTCAAAGGAGCGAGATATATGAAGAAGGGTTGAAAAACATAGTGAAATGATAATCTCATCTATTAAAAAGGGTCGTGAAGTAAAAATTATATCAATGCCAAGATTATTAAAAAGGGTTGAGCTAAATTTTTATAGAGAGAAAATTTTCAGGTAAACTATTTGTTGGTCTCGGGACTGTCAAGAAGTGACAGAATACACGCCAGGGCTGAGAAATTGGAGGCTAGTATTGTAGCACCAAAAATTAATCCCAGGAGGTCGATCTTTCTTCATAATCCAACCGAGCATAATTGTCACCTGTTCGTGTTGCTCGAGTAGCCAAGTACGCGTAGAACCCCTTTCATATAGCATAATTGACAATTGTCTGACTTGGCCCGAGCATGGAGAGATAGAAAAAGGGATGAAATCATAGGGTTGATGGGTTAAGAAGTACGAGTTAATTATATGTGCTCAAGAATTAGAGGTTGAATTGTCACTTTGTTTACTAGAAGTATTGTGACTGAAGATTGAATTTTCTAAGTTAGTCCGAAATTTTATTAAGTAAAGTTGAGTGCTAGAAAAAATGATTAGTCAGGGGACGACCTCAAGACGCCAATTCTGAGCAAGGATTGTACACCGAAGATAAGGGAGTCGAGCTTGGGCATTGGATCATCACGAGAAAAACTTATCTGCAGCAGCAGTCGAGGCACTCTTCAGGGTCAAATTTTGTGCATGCATCAATAGTATACTAAGGGTTCGAACTTGAAGATCAGTCATTGTTACTTTTCGAAATTCATCACTGAGAATTAGAAGGAAACCCTCGTAGTCAAATTATTGCTCCAGAAGAATTATCATCGGTATAGTAGAAGGAGGACTATATTATTGGAGAAATGCCACCGTTGTATGCTAATTTCATGACTTGGGACAACCTTAATTCTCATCATGATAGGAGCCAAACAGAAAACAACCTATTCTAACCCAGGTTTCACCACCTTATTTTCTCATTGTTTATTCATTTTTCGAATGTAGAGAAGGCTATTCTATGTTGTCTCAATATTATCAGCTGAATGTTATTTTATGAATAGTATGAAATTATTTTGAAGTTTGCTAGGTATGTGTGGAAAGCTGTAAATGATTTTGGGAATAAATAATGTCAGTCACCTACAACAAGTTTGCTACCTAACAGCTTGAAAATACTTCTCAAAGAAATTACACCCAAAAATACACTCAGAAAAACAGTGACCACATCATTGGTTGAACCATGGAGGGGTTCCTAAATAGACTGAGAAGAATAGAAGTTGGTTCCTTGAACCACCATGCAACAGAAGACCAAAAAACAAAACCAAGCAACAAAAACTTTTCAAGAGGAATTTATACCATCCTTCAAAAAAGACAGCCAAAAGAGGTGCGAGAAGAATTGGGGATTGGTCACAGAATTTTTTCACTTGGGACAGATTTGAAACACATGAATATGACATGGAGAATTCTGTCTAAACTAGGTGAACTTAATGAACTTCTGTCCAAAATAAGCCAATAAGAAGGGCATAAACTAATTTGGGCTCTAAAACCAGTTATGCTTGCTCTTATACAACCCAAATTCTTAGAGGAACTGTGTGAAGGGGTCAGACTTCCAGCTGCATTATTCCTCAGTAACATCATGAAGTTGACCGCACCTATAGCTCCATACAATGATGATGTTATGAGGACGATTATGAGATTTATAGTAGAGACTTTTCAGGATTTGGACAACAGTGCAGGCTCTACCTTTGGGAAGAAGCTTGAGATTTTATGGAGTATGGCCACATTCAAGACATATGTCATGATGTTTGACCTTGAGTGTGATGACTTGATTTTTCAGATGTTCCAATGCTTCTTCATCATTAGGAGACATCATCCTGACACCATCATAGCACATATGCATTCCATCCTATCATCATGTATGAGAGACCGTGAGACCATTGGCTGAGAGTTGCAGACCAGGTAATGAGCATTTGGAGGAGAGAGAAGTTGTTCACACCTGCTGCTTATGAGCTAGCCAAAGGGCTGGTTGAGCAGAATATTGGGCTATTCAAGAGACAGTTGATCAGGGAGGAGCTTCTCCAATTTGGTGGATCTAGGAGCAAAGATGAGATAAGGAGGAAGGGACTTTGCTTCATCTGCAAATAACCCTGGCGGCCTGATCACTCATGCTTGAGTGATGAAGATGATGCGACAGAGGCAAAACAAAAGGGCATTCCTTTTGTATGCCAGGGTGAGGACTCTTTTTCAGATGAGTCCATGGGATCAGTTGAGGATGCTTATGTGGAGCGAGCGCAGTCATACAGAGATGATGACAGTAGACCAGAGTTGTGTTCCAGTGTGTAGGGTGAGTAGTCAGGGAATCTATGGGAGATACTTTGGGTGATGAGTCACTTGTGACGATTCAGCTAGAGCAGCATATGATGGAGCCTGAGTCAGTAGATGAAGATACTATGCACATCAGGCATGATATTCCTATGGGGGAGAGCCAGATGGGCACTCACATTAAGTCTATGATGGATATGCAGCTAACCTTGGGGTCAGCCATTGAGGTGGAGCATTCAGATGCATAGACATCAAGTACAATGACAATAGTTGCAGATCCATATCCTCTGGAGGTATTGGAGGTTGATGGGATGGTTCTGCAAGGGGCTAGTAGACAACAGGAGCATGACATTCATGATCAGGAGTGGGAGGAGCTGTTGGAGATGGTGGATCATCCATCTCTAGGCCAACACATTGATGAGGTGCAGATAGGTGCACATGCAGTCAGCAGAGCTGCGGTACCCTCAGGGAGTAGCACTCTCCAGGAGTACATAGATGGGGCTTGCAACATATCTTGCCCAGTTTGGCACATTATAGAGAGGGTGTTGGCTCGAGGGGTCTGTTAGGGTCCTATAATAATAGGGTTCATAATTTTTGAATTGACTTTGATAGTCTTGTAAATATGTACATACCTTGCTTTCTGCAAGTTTTTTTCCCATATTTGAAAAATGAAAAATAATAAAAAGTGAAAAGAGGGTAAAATTCCTAAAAGAAAGATCAAAGGACTTAGAAAAAATAGACCCCAAAAGAAAAAAATGTAAAAATAAGGCCTAAAAGTGAGCAAGTCAAAATGCCACTACTATTTACTTTTACTGCAAGAATAATGATTATGTGCAGATTGTCAATAAATGCCATAATCCATGATCAGTTAAATAGTTTATTCTAAACTTTTCATGCTTTAAATTTCATGTTTTAGATATAGAATAAATATATGTCAAACAACATAAACTTGACAAATCAATAGTTAAGATAGAAAATAAATGAGGAGCTTAACAGTTTAATCTGAGCCCTCGAATGAAATAAGGTTAGACTTAGATAGTTTTTATCTTTTGAAAGAAAAAATTATTTAGGGTTCAAAGCCTAAATTCACCCCTGAAAATGAAGTAAAAATGTTAGAAATAATGATGGGTAGGTAGAAAGCAGTTGTGCAAGCATGTAATAAAGCATCATCAGGCAAAAAATTACTAATTTCCCCTCCCCTACAATTATTCAGTATTCTAAACTATCATTTAAAAAACCTCAGAGCATTTCTCTGACTTCTGTTGGGACTGGACCCAAGGCTTGATGACTGATTGGTTAAAAATATTGAATTCCTACATAAAACCCACATTCATCAACATTTACCCTTCATCCATTAATCATAATTCCTTTTTCCTAGGTAAAAACCCATTTTTACTTAGTAAAAGTAAAACCCTAAATAGCTAATTTAATTTCCTTTCAAAAATCATTCAAAAAACCCATAAAATGCATTTAACCTAAGTTAAAGTGTGAAAAAATACAACAAAGACAAGATATGCTTATTTTCACTTTACTTAGAGTTAAACATATATTTTCATTCGTTATATACATTATCCCTTTATTTTCATATTAACTTCTAATTTATTTATTAACTCCCTAAATTACTACTTCCCGTATATATTAAATCCTTTATAAATAAATAACCCACAAACCCTCTATTTTAGTTTAAGCCAATGTTTAAATATCCCATGTGCGAAATATAAACCCCGCCCCTATCCCATTGGTTTAAACCTATCAATAAAACTAAATACCCCACCCCCTATAGTTTTTTAACAATTATCAAAACGTTTGAAAAACTATATAATAAGCTGCGCCAATGTTATTAGTTGAAACATTCCTTAAATGTTTTTATTAAAACATATATAAATCTTATCCCCCCCACTCTACCATATAATATATAGTTTTAAACTTTAATAAATATATATTTATAAAGTTTAACTCATTCCCCGCCGAATATGAAAACCCCAACCCCACTCCCAAATCCAACACAACTTTTACAATAGATCTGGGTCGTTTGCAACCGAACCCCATGATCCGACGGCTAAAAAACGAAATTGCAAATAAATTTGCATGATCACCACCATTTCATTTCCATGCGAAATGGGTGGTATGTTGACTTTCTCCCTCCTCCACGTGTTTCCTTCCTACTAGATCGCATCTGTTGCAAACAAAACATCTTACCACCTAAACTGAATGTGATAAATGCTCGTGGTTTTAACCCTTTGAGCCCGAAAACCACCATTTTTTATATGACTCCTATTTATTGCAGGCGCGAATTAACCTAATTTGCCTAATAAACATTAGAAATGCACTGATTTCCTTTCTTTCTATGCACAACCCCTGTATAAACTATTCTGACTGTGAAATAATCAATTTCCACCATTTTCATGCCAAGAACCTGCAAATTTCAGCCTGTTACCATTGAAGATTGTTGAGGAGCTTTGAATCGCTCCAGAACCCTAGAAGATACCAATGAATCTTCTCAAAAACCTCAGAACCATTTTCAAAAGCCCAGTACTTGTGTATAATAGGTATTCCTCTAGTAAAATTAATCCTGTTTCAATTTGAAAAGACCTTTTAAAAGAAAATTTATATTCATAGTTTGAATCCACCCAAAGAAACCAGTTAAAATATCCAAAAAACAGGCCAAACCCTGTCAAAATTTCTGAAAAAACCCTGTTTATGTTGCACATTGTTTTAAAACTCCAAATTTAGCCCAGAAATCCATTGAAGGTAGCCAAAACTTCAGTGCCTAATCTTAAAAGACTTGTAACCCAATTACTCATTGAAAAAAGCTCAAGAAACCCATGTTTCTTGTTTCAAAAGTAGTAAAAGTCTGTAATCTTATTAAGAGTCCAAAATTGAAAGGAAAAAACCCAAGGAAAGACCATATTTTTCCTATTTTCATCCAAGAAATCCCTGTCAGAGTCAAAAATACTTCTGCAAACTGTTTAATCTTGCAAAAGTAGCCAGAAAAGCCTCAAAACAGAGTTTTTTTATTCCAAAAAGTCTCAGAATGCCTAAAAATACTCCAGCTTCATCTTCCAAAACTACTATCATGATAAAATCTCTACAACCTCCTGTTGTAGTCATTGAGCATACTCCATTATCAGATATTGATTATAAGATAGCAGACCCTATTGTAGAGTTCAATTTGTTGGAACTTCATAATTGGAGCTTGGAGAAACCTTTAGATGATGTTGAAGAAGTTAAAATTTGGGAATCAAATTTACCCAAATATGTTGTTCCAATTACTTGTTCATGCCCAGAAGTCATTAGGTTATGCCATCATTGATATATTCGTGAGCAAAGAGCAATAGTCAATGCCAACAGACAAGAGCTTTTCACCATTACTGCTGAATCCATCAACCAAATGTTACAGCTCCAACTTGATTCTCAAGCAATCCCTTTATCCATATAGGCCCTTACCAAGCTGTATATTGGCCTTGATTTCCCTAAAAGATTCCAAATATTCCAAATCTTCATGCCCATGCATGTAGAAATTCTTCAAATCAATCCCCCATATTCTTCCTCAGAGTTCCAGAAGGTTCAAGGCATATCATTTCAATGCTTTCATTCATTCTAGGGTATTTTACTAATGAACATACAAATGAATCCATTGTAGGTTTCTTATCCACTTTTACCCCAGGACAACCTCCATCTGTAATCTTTGATTATGCTAGGTATATTGCAGAAAATATCCATGACCAAATGATTAAGTTTCCAACTGAAGGAGTGTTCAGATACACTCCCTTCCTCTTCCACATGTTCTTGTATTTTCAATCATATAATTTTCCATTTACTCTTCAAAGGCTTGTGTTGAGATTCAGCAAGATGATGGAGCTTAGTGAAAATCAGTCGCCTTCACTAAGTGGGCCCGCAAGCTAATTTTAGGCGCAAGTCTATTTTTAGACATGGTGATCATATTTCAGAAGTTTCAGGATGCTATTTGTGGATGGTTGGTCAATTTGGAAAAATAGATGAGATTCTATTTTTAGAATATTGGGCGAAGTCTATTTATAGATTGTCGATCTAAAAATAGAAGTGTCGATTATTATTAGCTCTTAATAATAATCCGACAATAAACAACAACTTGTTCTCTTGGAGCACTTTATTTTAGTATACAGATTTGGAAAATCAGTGGGCTGAAGGAATTACACAATTCCTAGGGTTTACTGGTGGTTCATGCATGGAGGACTCAGTTAGAACTAAAGTGGAAAAGTTATGACAAAGTTGGAAGAGTAGTTCATGGAGTTGTTATTCAGTTTAACTCAGTTATTGGAGTTAAACTCAATTGAGCTAGTTATATCTAGTCCAACTGAATGATACACTAGAGAGAGTGGAGTGAATTAATTAGTTAATTAATTCACAAATAATAACTCACTAATCAACTAAACAAATACAACAGTTAACTACAGTGCATGTCAGTTCCAGTGGAGACCCAGTGGAGAGATAGGTGAAAGGGTGAGATGGACTATCCGTTGTGACTATAGTGATGCATTGATTGCATCACACACACATTGGAGTTGCCAATGAGTATTGCGCAGTCAAGGCAAGGCCAATTCGAATTCATTCATAGGTCTTCTTCAGTAGGGATTGCGCGGTGGAGGCAGGCTATTAGGTGGCAAGAAATCAGTGCATGGATTTGCAGATTTTTTCTTGTTAGTGTGTGACGACTAATTGTACTAAGAGCTTGATGTACTAAGCTTTGTATGATATTGTTACATGATCTCCATGATACATAATATATGATAGTTTGAGTTTTTAGCTTCAGGCTTTCCCGTTAAACAATTGTGTTATGTGCAATTGTTTTTATTACTTCATGTGTTTGCAATTGAGTTTATAATTTCCGCAAAAGATTAACAGTGGAAGGATTATGTATTTAGCAAGAAGATAAATTTTTTTATATTAGGAGAATCTAGATATATAATGCATATGTTATATAATTTCTACATGGTATTAGAGCAGTGTTAATTCTTGAATATTGCAATTGTGAAGAATTTCTGAGTTTGTGCTGGTGGACAATTCGAATTTGCTGCAGAAAATTCTTCGTGCAACAGTTGAGTATTCATTGAAATGTCTTTCAATGGGTTGCAATTGGAGTATGCCCTTGAGGTTAGCTTGAATTACATAGCCTGGAAGGATAAGATGGAGGCGGTGTTAGAAGATAATGGACATAAGGAGTTCATCGATAGTGATGTTCCTAAGCTAGGTTCTAGTGATGCTGCAGGACTTGATGCATGGAAAAAGAAGGTAGCAAAGACAAGAAGAATTATGTTGGAAGGTGTGAAGGACCATATTGTGTCCAACCTTCATGGGAAATCCACTCCATTTGTAATCTGGAAGGCTTTGACAGATTTTTTCCAAAGCATAAGCGACCAGAGGAATTTGGCGCTGAAAGATAAGCTCAGAAAAATAAAAATGGAGAAGGGCGACAACATTCCAAAATATCTCATGAAGTTTGTCCACTGTAGGGATGAACTAGAAAGTGTGGGGATTACTGTTGATGATGAAGACTTTGTGAGCTTGGATCTCCTTGGGCTTCCTAAGAGTTAGCATAGCTATGAAGACTCTGTCAATGGACAAGAGAAACTACATGGGTGGGAGTGATTTTGGTCGGATCTTGTGCAGGAGGAGATAAGGCAAAGTACCAAGGATGGCTCTTCATCGAAGAATGAAGATGAAGAGAATTGCGCTTTGGCTGGCAAAGCAAGTAAAGGGAAGGGGAAGAAATTCCCTTCAAAATCCGAGGCTAAAGGCAAGAAGCGGGATTTGTCCAAGGTGAAGTGTTTTCACTATCACGAACATGGGCATTTCGCCACTAAATGCCCACAGAAGAAGAAGAACAAGAAGGTTGTTGGAGCTGCAGCTGGAGAGGCCTTAGCCTCGAAATTTGAACTTGATTTCTCTTTGATCACATGCTTGGTTTGAAGCGCAATGGGATCAGTGTGGTATCTTGATAGTGATGCGTCTTTCCATATGACGGGAGATAAGGAGTTGTTTAGTGATCTAGAGGAAAAGGACCTCCAAATGCATATAGAGATGGGAAACGATGGACGATATAGTGCAACCGGCATTGGGACCATTACCTTTGAGAGGGTGTTGTGAAACTAGCTCCAAAAATAGTATAAAAGAGATATCAACGCCTTAGAAATAAGTCACTTAGAGGGGGCAACCTCCAATACATTACATGAATGAACAATTCTTGGATGATACAAATTACAAAACCTCCTTTCTATATATAGGAGTCCATGGGGCCATAATGTAATCTTAGTGGGGCCAAAATGTAATCCTAGCCGACCTAACAATAATAATTTAAGGGCACAATAATAACAATATGGGGGTTACAGGGGTACAATAATAACAATAAAGGGGTTACACTAACAACAATAAGGGACTGTACTAGTAATATAGGGACCTAACATGCCCCTCTCCTTCAAAAAAGTGTTGTCCTAAATTCTTGAGTAGCTCCAGGTGCTTATTTACTATTTTTGTGGAAGCTCGGATGAAGTCTAGTTTCCCGAGTTGAATGAAATTTCAAAATATGAGTGTTATGTTCGTCATCAAGACAATAATTTCAAGTGTTATTCTAGAACTAATGAAATTTAATTTTGTAATATTTCTCCACCAAGATATATAGATTCCAATCAATGATCTAATATTTCATAAGAGGCAAGTGATATGTTCTGGAAAATGTTGGTTTAAATGTTTTGTTTCTTATCAATATCCTTGGTTGTTGATAATTTTCTTTAAATTTAATTTTAACTTTTATTTAACCCTTCTCATTAGGAATATAGAAATGATGAATCAATTACTAGTAGCAAACAAGGTTATCCAAAGATCATGTCCATCATTTACTGTGTCTTAATGTCATTTTCTTAATGGCAGAAATGGAACCATAGTTTTAGAGCATTTGGAAGCCGAACTTTTGGGTGACCATGATGACCATATTCATGGTGTAGATTCTAGACATGGTAATTCCTTTCACTGGTAGGTTTCTAGATGCAGTAGTTTTTCCTTTATCTTCACAACATCCAGATTTACATGGAGGCCATGCAGTTGTTGATCGTGTTCCATGAACACTTCCACCTACTCCTACTCCTCTTCTTCATAAATCACAATAACATAAACTAGAAGTTTCTCACAGCAAGAGGAAAGCTTAGTAGATACTAGACCATTTTCTTTTTCTTGTTTAGTAATAGTCTCTAGAACTGTCTTTAGTATGGCTTATTTTATAAACCTTGTATGATAGTTTCATTTTGAACTATGTTGAAACTTGTCGATGACAAATTTTATATGTTGAAACTTGACGGTTGATGTTGTGGTCGATGATTTCTCATCCGATGATAATGTTATAACTACCAGATGATTGATGTTATATGTGTATTAAATGGTAGATGCTTTAATGATCATCACTATTCTAGTAGTTAAAACTATTTTTTGTGTTTTTTGCAGTTGGTTCAACATTCTGCATGGATTATATATATATATGCATCAAAATATACTGAAATATGTATTATAGAAAAATCTCTTTTGAAATTCTTTGGTCCTAGAAGCTTTTTGAAATCATGCTTCCCACTCTTGCTCCTACTCCCAACAGCCTTGAAGCTATCACCTTGGATTGAAGAGGCATTGGAATGATGGTGACATTATCAGAGGAAGAATTCCTGCTATTTATGTATCAGATTTTAAAGCCCCCCTAAGGGTAGAATCATGTGCTTCTCCAGGGATATGAGGAGTCTTTATGCCAAATATGTTTTGTTATGTCCCTTAATCAGGTGTGCACACCATTTGATGCCCAAATTCTGTCATTATGTCAAAGATGAAAGGGTTAGGGTGGGTTCATTCCTGGAAATGGGTTCTCATGTGCCAAACTTGGCATGTGGGGTCTCATTATAAGGAATTTTTCTGATTTTCATCATTTTTTGCATAATTTTTTGGTGCTTCCAAATAGCTTTCTTTGGACTGATTCTTGTTTGATTCTTTAAGTCACTTGCAAGTTGCATGATAGCTAATGCTTGGTTTGATTATATGGTATTTGAAAATTCTTGTTCACATATCTTGTTGCTAAACTTTTTGAAAGTTTAGGTCCATAGCATATGACTATATATTTAATTCTTCTTGAACACTAATTCATTTTTTGAAACAATTATTAAATTTTACCAAGTATTTAGTAACAATTACAACATGTTGCAGAGTATTGGCCCTTTCTGCTATCAACATGTATTTATGTGTTCCTACCATTACTCTCTCTATCATCAATTTCATTAACATGTTGGCCTTTGACATATACCGCATTTTTTTATGGTTTATAATACTTTTTTGAATCATCTTTTAGCACAGTCCCTAAAAAATGTTGCAAAGTAATGGCATTCTATTTAATGGTTGAGGCCAAATCCTTTCAACACATTTGACATGTTTCTATGATTTAAACATAGAAAAATTTGACATTTCACATTAAATTCATTCTTATTCCCTTAGTGATTTTAAATCATATGTTACAATACCAACAAAATATGTTTCAAATATACAATAATTAGGGGATAAATTGGTGGAATAATACACCATTAACCTTAATCTCCCCCTAATTTTATTCTAAATCTGAATTTTCTCACCAATTTTCCTCTTGATTATGTTCTTGCAAGACATGGTAGGATTGAATTTTGGTGAATATATGCACCTTATTGTTGTCTACATCAATCTGGAATTGATGCTAGAAAGTTTCCTATGGGTAATGGTTGTTTAATTATATGAATGATAATGATCCTAGAGTCATTAATCATAATGGTTGAATTCATTCTTATTCCTTTAGTGACTCTAAACCCTTTTCAAAGTGCATATGCCTCCATTTGTTATCATTCCAATTTTATGCTCCTAGGATTCCAATTTTGGTGAAAACGTCAAGTTGGGAAACACTGTTTTCCCTTTTTTGACGTTGAAAATTGTAATTTTCTATGTTTTTTCAACTTCAACTCAACTAAACTCATATTTTCAATGGAAATTATGCTTTGACATAAAAACAATATTTGTAGAGAATTGTCTTACCTCCATACTCATATTTAGAAAAAAAAAATATTGACATATAGAGGGGTAAATTTGGTGTTTACTAACTGCATATACTTGAAATTTTCAGGCAAACATAAATAGTCACTTTTTGAATCCTAACCTTTTTTATGGAAGGTTATTCATTTTTTGGAAATAAACCAAATCATCATAATCTACATAGATTGCACTAGTGCACTGACTATTTTTTGGTAATTTTCAGATTAAATCACTATTTTTTATTATTTTTTGAAATGTATGAAGACAAAAAAATGGTGATATTTCAGTACATTTTATGAGCCCTAGATTTTATTTTCAATGTGATCGTCAATAAGAAAAATGAGAATACCCTTTTGAAGAAGACAGGGAGAGGAATTGCAATATGATTTTTCTGATTTTTTTGGTGTTGCCATTTTAAAGTTATTGAATTTTCATTCAGTGCAATTTTCAGAGCAATGAAATTCCACAGTGACACAATTTAGTATAAAATTAATATCAAATTGAATTTTTTAATGAAACTCCACAAACCTTAAATCATTAGAAACTATATTCAGAGATGAATCTAATGGTACCAGGTCTGAAAGATAAAATTTTGTTTTTGTAGGTGTTCCGCCCCTCCAAAGTTGCAGGTTCCTGAAAATTGCAGAATTTTCTAGGTTTTTCGTTGACCAGAAACTCTCGTCCAAGATAATTTCTTGGGCGAGACATTTATTAAACTGTCGACCATGAGTTTAAATCACCACAAGCTAAAATTAACTGTGCGGCTAAACTCTCGGCCGAGAGTTGGCACCCGAGAATTTACCCAAGGCTGACTCTCGTCCGAGAGTTTGTTAAATTTTAATCAAAACATTTGATTTTCATCCGACACAATGTTTTGGGCGAGATTTCTATATATATACTCTTGTTCAGAAGATTAATTCCACACACCATTCTAAACCAGCGAAGATTATGAAGGTGCTAGGGTCCGAATTCTTTTTCTGCCAAGGTGCGAATATTTTCTGGGTGTAAAATTATTTTTGGCAAATTTTTTTTTTTAAGTTTTTTTGGTTTCAAAATTTTTTTAGCGAAATTTTTTTTGGAAGTTTTTCTAGGTGCAAATTTTTTTTTGGCGAATTTTTTTTTTGAAGTTTTTTTGAGTGCATGGATGCATGAAGTATTTTTGCAAAATGTCTCTATGAAGGCATGAAGTCTTTTTGCAAAATGTCTTTATGAATTTAATTATTTATTTAATTTTATGTCTTATTGAAAGCATGAAGTACTTATTCTAAAGTATTTATGTTTTTTTGGGTATTTTTTCCAAATAGAATTGGATTTTAGGTTTCAAATTTTGTGAACATGGGAAAACAAAGGAATTGCCTATCAAGGCACGATCGAAAAGGAACTGATTCAACGGATAAGAATGAGAGATTACAAAAAGGAAGGCGAGAGGAAAGGGAAAGATTAATCCATGAAATAAATGTGGAGGTAGAGCATCTTGAAAGATATATAGAGGTGCATGACAATGACAAGGAAATGATAAATGTTAAGGAACTTGTCAACGAGAATATTGAAAACACAAATTTCCAAGAGAATATTGATATCGATCTCACTGGTGAGTCAATAGTTTGTTCAATTTGAATTTTGTATTTTTTTTTTTAAATATTGTAGTTCAAGATAGTTTTAAAATTAAAAACATGTATATGTCAATTTAAAATTAAAAGTTAATATTGTTTTTTATGCAGGGACAACATCAGAACCACAAGAAGATACTACCACACGTCAAATTTCACTGCAAATAATTGGAAGTTCCAAGAACGTTGTATACGACTACAACTTTCTAGAAAATATGGATCCAACTAAAATTGAAGAATTGGGACCACCAATGGCTGAAAGGACAGTTCGAGATAAAATAAATTGGGGGTTGAAACATCTTTTTGAAGGTAAATCTATCATAGCACAAGCTGAAATCTTACTTAGATTTTTAAAGAACAAATCTCTCATAAATGTTGTGGAATTATTGGGCATTAAAAGTGAGAAAGAGGTTTTAGCAAATGAAATGGTATAAAAAAATGTGACGTCACCGCTTGCCACACTAGCCAAAAAGCGATCTCAAGTTGAAAAGAATGCTCGTAGATCACTTTTGACAGGTGTAGTCGTGAAACGAACTTCATCAAGTCGGTTGATGTCAGCAACTTCAAAATTGTTTAAAACATCAAGAAAAAGTTATGGAGTCATACAAAATTTAGAATTCAATTAGATGAGAATGATGAACTTGCATGTTGGGCTAATATCTGCAAGTGTCCATATCATGATAGACTTCCTGATGGTGTGAGGGATAGGGTAAAAGAGTTTTGGGATTTGAATTCTTGTGTGTCGCCAAATGAAAGGACACTGTGCGACGTCGTATATCTAAGGGAGTTTATGAATCTCATGCCAAACATATAACACAAGTTAGTCAAGTAGAATTATTCTAGAACTTTATGGAGAGTAATACTTATGTGAAGGTTTCCCTTAGCACATTTGTGAAGATTAAACCATGGTATGTCAGGCCTATCACTATTCGAGACACATGTTGTTGTTGATACCATGTAGAATTCCAATTATTTTATGAGATATTTGTAAATTTTGGCATAAAATATTGGTCAAATGACCCCCCTCCTTCAAGTGTTCGTGAATTTTTATCAAAGATATTATGTGCATGAGAGAATAATGAATTATTTTATAAAAAAGAATGTGTTGGTGGAAGAAAATGCCCAGAATGTTGTCATTTGGCACTCTATGATGCAAAGTATCCCATTGATCTTAATGATCCCATACTGTCAAATCTTAGTCTGAATTGGAAATGATATGAAAATGTTACTTACACTCTTGTTGGAGATTCAAGCACAACATCAAAATAGTTCACTTTACTTGACGATGACATTTTAGTGACATCTTTTATGGAGAAGTTCAGGGTGCAAATATACAAATACATTAAGCACTGTCATATAGCACGATGGTAGGATTTAAAGTTCAAGCAATCACGTGATGTGTTACCAAAAGTAACAATATTATCAGTGGTTGATTTCGTTGAGAATTACACATTTAGTCCACAAAAGGAGATACAAAGTGAGTATTATCATTCAGACCAAGTATCTATATTTGTGCATATTTTGTATAGACATGCATAGCTTGATATCGATGGTTTAGATAGCGATGAAAATAATTGTGAGGTGATTAAGGAGTACCATTTCTACATCGTTGATGATCGAACACATGATACATGTTTTGTTCAGCATTGTTTTAATGTTATTTATAATGAACTGTTGAAACGAAGGGTCACTTTTAAAGAACATTGAGTATGGTCAGATGGTTGCGCTGGTCAATTTAAATCAACAAGATCGTTCTCTTGGTTGTCTCGTATTCATAAGAGAACCAACATTCGACATACATGGAATTTCTTTGAGATAGAGCATGGAAAAGGAGAGCACGACGGTGTTGGGGCATGCGTAAAACGTGCACTTTGGAGGCATCAATTGAATCACTCAGCTTCCCGACTTGAAAATTCTTTAGATGTTGTTAATTGGTGCAAAGAAAATTTAATTCACGTATCGAACCCAAGGATGGCTGATGTGCACAGGTAAGCGTACACATTTAACTAAAAATATATTATACATGCCTAGAGATATATTTGTATACATATATGTGTGTTTTTTTTTATCAAAAAAATATTAAATATTGTTCAAAATTTGACTCATACATGTGTATGTTTTTCTCAAGCAGGTAATTTTGGAATATTGCAATGGGTGATATTAATATATCGTTGCCATTCAATTACCTTGGATTTCCTTAAAGAAGAAGTTTACACTCAATTAGGAGTAAGAACATGACAAATATACATTGCATTGAGAAACGAATGTGCTCTTGCTTTTTTTTGGCATGTATTGATCAGACAGAGTCCATGAATGACTGTGAAAACCAAATTAAGAAATTTTTTAAACCATGGAAACACGAAGAATTGACACCATTGCCCCCATTTGGAAACATGACTGACAAGGAAATGAATAATGAAGTGGTTGTGATTAACAATGATTATGATTGTGTTTCTGATATGGTTAGAGAAGGTGATGTCTTCGTTGTCATTGCATCGGAAAATAATCAAGAAAAAGTGCATTATTATTTATTATGATGCACTATGTCTAAATCCACGTTGCTGCAAGAGTAAGCTTACACTCAATTAGGAGTAAGAACATGACAAATATACATTGCATTGAGAAACAAACATGCTCTTGCTTTTTTTCTGCATGTATTGGTGAGACAGAGTCCATGAATATCTGTGAAAACCAAATTAAGAAATTTTTTAAACCATGGAAACACGAAGAATTGACACCATTGCCCCCATTTCGAAATGTGACTGACAAGGAAATGGACAATGAAGTGGTTGTGATTAAAAATGATTATGATCGTGTTTCTGATATGGTTAGAGAAGGTGATGTCTTCGTTGTCATTGCACCGGAAAATAGTCAAGAAAAAGTGCATTATTATTTATTACGATGCACTATGTCTAAATCCATGTCGCTGCAAGAGTATAATGATCCATCAAATTATACATATCTAATCGGTTCAATGGTGTTAATGAGACATTTCTTTGAAGAATTAAAGAAATGTAAAGATCATATTATTTTTCAAGATTACCAGCCGAGGTTATTTATGCCCAATATAGTCACTTGGTCATAGCAACTTGGTTGCAATTGAAGCAAGTGAAGAGTAGAAAAAAATAGCGACAATGGAGGTTATCGATAGATGATCATGATGCCATTCTGGAAAATTTTCCACTAGCACATTTCATGAGTGGAACACATTGTTCAAGATGAACAATGAACTTTGATTCTAGGGTTAGAATATATAATTGTTACAATGCATCGGACTTTATATAGTTTAAGACTATATTGTGGATTGCTTTCAAATAAATGGACATGTGGATGGTTAGATGTGTGTTGGTACGAACAATATATTATGATCTACTGGATAAGGGTGCTTTGCTAGATAATTAAGTTATGGTGATTTAATGTGTCCATGATGTTTAATCCTAGATGATTTTAACTCGCCCCTTTTTTTGCATGGATATGATGGTGATGAATATATATATATATATATATATATATATATATATATATATATATATATATATTATTGTATCGTTAGTTTAGTTTTGATATCAAATGTCATCATATTTTCATCTCTTAATTAGTTTATATTTGATGTGGCTAATCTCTTCATTAATGTCTCTTCTCAAGATGGAGGTCTCCTACTTGTATTTTCTATTGACATGTTTCTATTTTCCATGTGCTTGGAAAATATTGTTCACAACATGGAATAGATCCTACAAAGGAACATTCAAGAATACAAAACTATTCATAAAGGTGTGTTTAGCTATGAATTAATTCTTATGTTAGAAAGTTTCGCTAGTAATGGATTTCACACTTTTATATTAAGAGATAGGTATCCCACCCCTTGTAGCAATAAATCCAAAAGTGTTTAGATGAAATTATTATTTCCAAAGGAAAACAACTCAACTCTCATCAATTTTTCAATATAGATGAAGAGAAATGGTTTGGTAAATTTCAAATTTAAGGAGAAAATTTATTCAAACTATTTTATAGAGCATATTGATAGCTTCAACAAAGTATCCTACAAATGTCAAATGTCAAATGTTTCTATGTTCATTTGACATGTTTCTATTTTCCATGTGCTTGGAAAATATTGTTCACAACATGGAATAGATCCTACAAAGGAACATTCAAGATCTTCTAATCAAGATTTAGTTATTTCTCCAAAATTCTATCTTTGATCGTTTACATATTACACATCCCCTTGTAATCTATATTTTGTTTTCTCAATATTTTGAAAGTTTCAACATGTGGTATGGAAAACATTATTATTCACTATTTTGTAAGCCATTTCCCTTTACTTGGAAGTTGCTATTTTAATTTCTTTTGGAAACATTTTTATGACTCTTTTCAAGTATCATGAATTTTCTTATTCATAATTGTATTTCTAAATAGTATAATATATAAATCTAACACATGAATAATTTATGTTATTACTTGTAATAATGGTTTCCTCATCAATCATCATGGAAGTATCAAATATAGTTTAAATATTTTTTCTCTATTATTATTATAATCCAACCTCATGGGCATGGGTGCATTAAACTAGAAAGTGTTCTCTTCCATGTGTTGTACAACTTGTCATTGTCATCCTTAAAACTCTTTTTTATTGAGATATAACCACACCATATAACCAAATTTGCATTAGTGGGTTGTTTTATGTTGATCATGGTTCTCCATATAACAATTTTAAGTTATGTGTAGGTTCTTGCACTTCCAATGGATTTCTCAAATCTTGATTGTGACCTTAACAATTTTTGCCTTCATAATTACCATTTGTAAATGGGTTTTTAGCAAATATAAACAACAACCAATTAAAAAGAATTTTTTTTATGATCCTTTTCAAGTGTCATGAATTTTTCTATGCAATATTGTATTTTAAAATAGTGTAACCTATGGATCTAACACCAAGCATGCTACTACTCATAATAATGGATTTTCAAGATAATCATCAATCATCATGTAAATCTCAAAAAGTTTTACCCTTATTTCTTTCTATTAATAATGTCAAAACTATTCATAAAGGTGTGTTTAGCTATGAATTAATTCTTATGTTAGAAAGTTTCGCTAGTAATGGATTTCACACTTTTATATTAAGAGATAGATATCCCACCCCTTGTAGCAATAAATCCAAAAAAATTTAGATGAAATTATTATTTCCAAAGGAAAACAACTCAACTCTCATCAATGTTTCAATATAGATGAAGAGAAATGGTTTAGTATATTTCAAATTTAAGGAGAAAATTTACTCAAACTAGTTTATAGAGCATATATTGATAGCTTCAAAAAAATACTCCTAGTTTTTAAAATTGGAAGAAGGATTAGCTTTATTATTTTATATTTTATTGATCCAACATACCTCATCCATGGCAAAGCTCATCATGTTCCACCCTTGTCACGATCATTTGAACCTTCGATGATAAGGTCACAAATTGCTCCCAATAAGTTCTGCCAGAACAAACAATGCATCTCACTCATCCAATGTACAAGGTCTCATTATAGTATTCCAAGGAAATATTGTCCATTGCATTGGCAAAGAAGTTCTCCCTTTTTCCATCCTTGCATATGGCCCATCCTCCAAAAGCTCCAATGGAACACAAGTCATATCAATACTTACATCTTCATGAGGTCTCTCCAAGTGAGGTCCTCCCATCATCAATGTCTGTAATGTGCACAATCATATTCCAACTTGGTCAAGTGTGATCAAACCAAGTTCCTCCTCATCGTTGGACATATTTACCCGTTAACATCTTCTTCTTTCTTCACATATCTCAGTCTTCTTTCTTCCTCATCGCAATCTACATACCTTCATCCCGCAATGCTTTATTGCCAAACCACATCAAAGAAAATTTCCTTTAACATTCTCTTCCAAGACTTCAAGTCCAATTCAAATATGTGGGTTCTTTTCTTTCATACACCTCAACCTAACGTCTACAAGATCCTCCCATGGCATTCTCCTTCCCAACTTTCCATGTCTTGTTATTCATCTTCGGGCTCGACCTTGTCTTGCCCCCAGACCATGTCTTTTTCCCCCGCTATGGGTTGGTCCATCGTGCAACTTACTCATCAACATAATGCCTCTATGAACTGCTTCTGGGTCAAGCTCATTTATCAGGTAACCGACTCACACTTACCTCCATTGTTTGGCTAAAATCACAGCCTCGTTGCTTTGTGCATTCATTCCGCTCGTTCACCCAACACAACTCCTCATTTTTCCAACACGACTCTACCCAAGCTGCCCCGCTCGTGCACTTGCCCAACTCATCGCATGTGTAGCCTTGTCTACTTTGGTGCATGCCCACCCAGCTGCCCAACACGGGTCGCCCGATGTGCCCTTGCCTTGTGAATCGTCCACCATGCATGTTAACGCAAAGGGGTGCGCGCCCGCCAATACGGCATGCCCGCTATACATGCACACCCATCACCATTGCACATAACCGGATGTTGCACTGAGTTATCACACTACCCAAGTTGGTCAATACAAGCGCTTGTCGCACATGGGCACACGCGCTACGACTCGATCGCACATCATCCCAACTCATGGTCTTGACACTTGGGGGCCATTCACTACACTTTTTACAATCATGATACCAGAATTGATTCTGGCAACATTTCTATCTCTTAAATGTCATATTTTAGTATTTGATCCATGGATAATTGTGTATTTTGAAGAACTTTGCAATAGTGTTAAACGATAGTATGTTAATGTGCTAACTATAACATATACAATGTTAACTAGAAAGTGTATTTTTCTTGTGAAAACAAAACTGGCATACGTTAAAGATCAGCCATGGCTTGTTTACACAATAAACCCAAACAAAACCCAACAACTCAAAATTTCTGTGTTTGGCCTTTTGGGAGTTATATTTAAGATCACCCAAAGCACGTAAAATGGCGCCAAAATGTAAAAGTATGCCATCTTGATGTCTTGGAGGTTTTACTTCTTCGCCAGATTCCACTTATCTACATTAACAACTTATAACTTATCTTCCCACTTTAGAAATGTTGCAACTGTCATCACTCCACTCCATTCCTTCGCGTTTGATGGAATCCACCGGACCGGCCAACAAGTCCTCAAGTTTTAGGGCCTCTTTGAGCTCTGCCACTACCTCACTCATGCTAGGTCTACAGGAGCGTCCAGCCTGAACACATCTCTTCGCTACTTTGGCAACACAAGTCATGGATTTCATGTCGTAACTTTCGTCCAACATGTCGTCTATGATTTCTGTTATTGTGCCACCATTTTCATTTATTTCTGCTAGATACGGTGTTGCCTGTAAATATGCCAATAATTATGTTTAGTGTCTACCCGAACATGTACTAAACATTCTCTTGTCAATGTCGTTCAATATTCTTATTTTGGAATGATTGATCATACGAATCCTTACCCAGTGAATGATGTTTACTTCCTCTTCAGGTAGTTTTGGATCTATGGGCGGTCTACCCGATATGATTTCCAGCAAAACCACTCCGAAACTATAAACATCACTCTTTTCCGTCAACATTTGAGTGCTGTAGTACCTGTGAAAGTGTCCCCTTAGAAACGGATATAATCAAGTACGGTGGAAAAAAAAAAAAAAAACGAATTCACTGTCCTCTTACTATTTAATTGAAAGCTCGCCGCGAAAAAAAATTTAAAGAAAGCTTCTCAAGCACGATGGAAAATTTGGCAGTACTCAAATTGAATTTGTTAAACATAAAGAATATAGCAAAAAAAGCAAAAAGAGGTAAGTTATGTACTCTGGATCGAGGTATCCGAACGTTCCTTTCACTGCAGTGGTAACATGACTAGCCTCCCCATCATTTGTTATCCTTGACAGACCAAAATCGGCTAATTTACCATTCAAGTCGCTGTCTAAAAGGATGTTGGCGGTCTTTATATCCCTGTGAATTATCTTTGGGGCGCAACCAACGTGCAAGTATTCCAGTCCTTCAATATAAACCACATGTGGATAACATGAGATATGATCATATGGTTACATATTATTTGTACTTTGTAATGTCAAGTAGAAATCTAGAAATTTACTTCTGTCCTACTGTAACCAATATTTAGCTCCCCACATTTAGATCAAAGAAATTAAGAGAAAGACTTACCTTGAGCTGCATCTAAAGCTATTTTGAGCCTGCTTCTCCAATTTAGTTTGGAATGATGTGCACTAGGACCTGGAAGAGAACCCGTATTGATTATCTTAACTATTTTATCAACTCAAATAAACATATATCTCTCAGCAGAAGTATTTACCATAAAGGTGATCCCTTAGGGACCCTCCTGACATGTACTCGTAGATAAGCATTACTTCTCTTGATTCGTTACAATAGCCTAGTAAAGACACCAAGTTTCTATGATGGATTTTGGAAAGAAGTTCAACCTGTTTATAAGCAAAATCATTAGCCATACATATAATATTCCTGTGTGCCCCAAAACTTTGTGGTTAGACATTGTTACATTGGATCCAAATTCAACCGTATTACATGATTGAAGTTCAAGATACGAGAATCACCTCATTGAAGAACTCGTGAACTCCTTGTTGAGAGAACTGTGACAGTACTTTTACCGCTATGTCTATTCCATGGGGCAATTTACCCAGAAACACCGATCCAAATCCCCCTCAACCGACTCTATTGCCCGCACAACATATTCCACAATAGCTCTTCCGCAGTGTAGGCACTGGCCGCCTTGATTTGGCACTATACCCATTGAGTAGTCTCAACATATCTGTGGGTCTTAGAGCTACCGAGTCAAGCACACAAATCCCTCTAAACAAATTTCATTTACAGGGATGACAACCGGTACGTTTCATATTATTATAATATTTATAATATTGATAGTATTTCCTAACCTTCGAGCACAAAGATCTTGGTTTCTCTTCAGCACGGATTACGC